>LNAC01000228.1:2704518-2737486 GCA_002007465.1 Ailurus styani | reverse complement strand
AGCATACTATCAGCTAACATTTCTCTCCTCCAATGATACAGGTACAAGAATAGGTCCCTGCAAACAACCCCAAATGAACAAAACTATCCTTTGGTCCTGCTCAGTGCCACGTCCGCTTCCACGTCCTACTTGGAATTCCACACAAGGAAAGCTCAAAATGTCCATTGAGTGACGACTCATAGGCCTTCAGGGACTTTGCTACTCACAGATTGCCTTGCATGAACCCTACTAGGCTGGGGCCTCTGTAGGAGAAGATCTTTGCAATAAACACACTTGGGTATAATTCCCACGTTACACAGTCTCTGGAGGACCTGGATAACTCACACACCCTAGAAAACAAGCTTTGTTCATTGTGACATGAGAATGTTACCCTCTACCCTTACAGGAAACAAACACTCATGAGGTGCCTGATCACAGCTGGATAACACATGTAAGGTCTAGAACACAGACTCCTCTAACAGCCACTTAATTCCCTCATCTTGGGGCACCTGAGTGTTTTAGTTGGTTAAGGGTCTGCCTTCTGCTTGGGTCATGATCCCAGGGTCCTGGGATCGCATCCCACATCCAGCTCTCTGCTCAGTGGGGAGCCTGCTTCTCCCTCTCCCTCTGCCTGCCACTCTGCCTGCTTGTGCTCTCTCTCTCTGTATCTGTCAAATGAATAAACAGAATCCCTTACAAACAATAATCCTCTCATCTTACCTCAAAGTGCAAACCTCTCTTCTACAGGCCCAATGTGAGTGGCCTCATGCCCTGAGATCTCTCTCCTCACCACCACCACCACTGCCCTCACAGGGATGAACACCAGCATTTTCGGGTTGGCTAAGTGCCAGACAGCCACCCTGGCCATCGACAGCCAGCACCATGGAATCACCACAATCCATGAGCCCCGGACACTCTACATTACCCCTACTGGCACACCTTCCTTTCCACTCATTCTCCCCTGGCAGGAAAGGCTCCCTCCACTTCAGACTCAAAACCATAATTTAAAATCTCTCCTGTGACACACGCTCTCCCTGGTAATATCTGCCTCCTTCTCTAAGTGTAGCCTGCTTGCTAGACTCAGAGTGTGTTCTCCTGGCATTTCACCAAGAGCCAGGTCATGGCAAAGTACTCACTCCAGACCTCAGGCTCTGATCATCGCTTGCCTCCTAAACATCTCTGGGCAAAATCACACCTTCTGTTCTGCCCTAGTCCCACGAGGCACTCCTCCTCCTGGTGTCCTAGAGATGGCAACTCCTCCACATTGTCTCTTAGACTCCACAAGGGGAAGAAACCCATTTTCAAGACTTGACAAGTCAATGAGACATCAGAAGTCACCATATTTATCCCTCGTCGAATTATACCCACATCAATCACCAGTCCTGAGAATTTTTGACAAAGAAAACTAAAGCTGAAACTCTTACCTTGGAGTTGGCGAGGCTTTATCTAAGAGAGGAAGAAACAAAGTTAAGTTGGATGTCCAAATGTATTACTAGTAAAAATCTATAGTTTAGATAAATACCAAAATTGTACTCCAAAGATATTACAATAATCACTTTGCTTAGCAGAATGAATTCACAGGATTAAAAAAGAAGACAAAATTATGGGCACCTGGGTGGCTCAGTGGGTTAATGCCTCTGATTTCGGCTCAGGTCATGATCTCAGGGTCCTGGGATCGAGGCCCGCATCGGGCTCCCTGCTCAGCGGGGAGCCTGCTTCCCCCTCTCTCTCTCTCTGCCTGCCTCTCTGCCTCCTTGTTATCTCTCTCCCTCTGTGAAATAAATAAATAAAATCTTTAAAAAAAAAAGAAATACAAAATTAGAATTTCCTAATTAAGTCATCATAGTTCACAATCCATTTCTGATAAAGAGAAAAATGGTGTATAACTTATTTTGACCCCAAAATCTATTCACATTCGCTTAAATGAATGTTCAAACTATTCAATTTTCACAAGAGATCATGCAGACATTTAAAAAATATTCATTAATTCATCATTTCCCTGACTATTTTTTTATTATGTTATGTTAGTTACCATACAGTCCATCATTAGTTTTTGATGTAGTGTTCCATGGCTCACTGTTTGCATATAACACCCAGTGCTATGCAGTATGTGCCCTCCTTAATACCCATCACGGGGCTGACCCATTCCCCCGACCCCCTCCTGTCTAAAACCCTCAGTTCGCTTCCCAGAGTCCATAGTCTCTCTTGGTTTGTCTCCCCCTCTGATTCTGCTCCCCCTCTTCATTTTCCCCTTCCTTCTCCTAATGTCTTCCATGCTACTCTTTATGTTCCACAAATAAGTGAAACCATGTGATGATTGACTTTCTCTGGTCGACTTATTTCACTTAGCTTATTTCCCTAACTTTTTTGGAACCTAATATCCGTACTGAAGTACAGAACCTGGGATTATTTTTAAAACCTGAAAGAAAGAAAATGGAAGGAAAGAGAAGGAAGGAAGGTAGGCAAGGGAGAAAAGCCGTGTCAAAGATATGCCTCTTTCCTTCTCTAGAAAACTTCTGAAACCTTACAACGAATTGGTTGCTTGCTGAATTCACACATAGTTAGGGCACATTGGGTGTTATGAAGTTTCCCAGACTGTTACCAATGAGGGTCATCAAAAAGAAGTAAAAGCCATCGAATGAGAAAAAATACACGTGGTAAGAGATGAAGCATAAGCAACAGCAGAAATGACAGCTGATGTTTCCAAAAAGGGGAGCCAGGCTCTCCAGTCTCTAGTCACCCTGATAAATTATAGCTCAATAACATCTACGCAAGACCCCACCATTCTCATATNCCATTTTTACACCATTCTTATATTTCCTCATTCAAAAGTTTTACAGGATGATGAGAAGCTGAGACCAACCCCAAATCTTGCCAGGATATTGGAATATTACCACGCTATCAACAAACCAGTCATAATAATGTTGTTGGGGAGGCTGCATCAGTGGAGGGCAAACAGAAAACCATGCTTATTCCTTTAATTTCACATGTTGCTTAGGAAGCTCTGAGCTCCCCTGGCCCTTGTCAGCCAGCCCCACAGGCAGGGGAAGTAGAAAGATGGATGGGCACACCAAATACATAATATTTTTATTTTCTTTTTGAAGGGAAGTTTTCTCTGTTGGCAGGAAGAGGGGGGATATTCCCATTTAGAAATCAACTCCAAAGTTTTCTGTTCTTCTTAGAAAGGTCTGCCCTCAAGTGAAATTATGTCACCAGAGCCTAAGTGGGAGTTTCCCAAAGACTAAGAAATAGAGGTGAGGGAAATACTCAACTCCCGAACAATCTCCTCCCTGTCTCACCTGGGATTAAACTCAGTCTGTCCTGTCGCCAGATGAGTAGAATACCTCACCCTAATGTCCCATTTATCTTAGTTCCTTTACCAGGACACGCTATGTAGCTGTCAACACAACCTTACAAGGCACACTACAGGGAAAAACCATGACAGCAAGCAGGAGACTCCCATTTCCATGGCAGAAATGATGCGATTAGCAGGCCAGGAATTTAAAGTCCCTTCCATGTAGGATATTGGATCTAAGGAAAAAGTGGACAAGAGGAAGAAGAGATTGCAAATGTAAGCAGAGAGATGAAACTCTAAGATTGTAACATAATGCCTGACAACATCACCATTTATAGAAGTCAAGAATGCCTGTGGTGGCTTCATTAAGAGACTCAACATACCAGAGGAAAGAATCGTGGAACCTAAAGAATGTCCCGTAGAAACTTCAAAAAAAGAAACACAAAGACAAAAATGACAAAGACAACACAGAAAACCTTAGGCTGGTAGGCTCATTACAAAATGTGTAACACATAATGGGAATACCTAATCCTACAGAATGGATTGACAGTTATTTGAAGCAATAATGACTGAGGATTTTCCTAAATTATTGTAGTCACCAAATCAAAGATCCCGGAAACAGAAAACATCAAAAGCAGGATAAATACCAAAACAAACACACAAACAACTGACAAAAAACACCAATGATGCCTAATCTAGAATATTCAGCTACAGATCATTAAAGACAGAGAAACAATTCTGGAAATCTGGAGCAGGGGTTGGGAGTGGATGGTGGAACGGGGAGAGGGGAGCAGTAACACCTCACTCCAGAGGAAGAAGGACAAGCACCACATCACACTTCTTTTCAGAAACCATGCCATCAAGAAGGATGAAATGTTTAAAGTGTTAAAAGAAACATCAAACTAGAAACCTGTGGCCAGTGAAATGATCCTTCAAAACACACTATAGAGTAAAGAAAACTGTCAGGGATAACGATGGGCATTATTTCAATGATGAAGGGGTCAGTTCTCCGAAAAGACCTAACAATTTCTAATGTGCATGCATTGACAACAGAGTGTCAGAGTACATGAGGCAGAAACTGAACGACGAATGGCTGATGGAAAGAGATGAATCCATTACCACAGCTGGAGAATTCAAAACCCTCTTATTAGTCATTGACAGATCCAGCAGATAGAGAAATTCCATGAGTAAACAGTTCCAGGTGAACTGACCAGCAACACCGTCGACTGCATCCATTAACATCTGCAGAATACTTCATTCAATAACAAAAGTATAGACATTCTTCTCAAGCTCACATGGAATAGTCACTGAGAGAGGCCATATTTGGGCCATGTAATACATCTGAACAATCAAAGGAATAGAAATCTCAGAAAGCCTGTTCTCAGACCACAGATGACTCAAACTAGACATGAAGAACAGAAAGATAGGTGGAGAATGACCAAAGAATGGGAGATTAAACAACACACTTCTAAGGAACACATGGCTTGGAGGGCAGGTGGGTGGAGGGGTGGGTGAAAGAGGTGAAGGGGATTAAGAGTACAGTTCTTGTGATGAGCACTGAGAAATATACAGAATTGCTGAATCATGTTGTACACCTGAAACTAATATGACACTGTTTGCCAAATATGCTCAAATTTAAAAAAAAACATATGGATCAAGGAGGCACTTCAATAGAAATTTAAAACTATATCAATCTAGGTGATAATCAAAATTGACATATTAGAGGGAAATTTGTAGTACGGAATGGATATAAAAATGTCCAGTGACTATAAAAATTTCTGCTTATTTATGAATGCAAGTATAGAAGGTACATTAGTATACTTACAGCGAGGATGGTTCTCCAGATGTAAATGAGAAAGACACAAATTCCCAGGGAGGCAGTTAAAATGGAAAGGTTCCATAGAACTCCAACCCCATCAGGGCCAAGAGGGAAATGGCCAGGCACAACTTCGACAAGCTGAAATAACATTTGAGATAATGAGGAATCTCAAGGACATTTACTATGTATCTGTCACCAAGAATCAACTTTACAAACCCTCAACCAGCCTCCAGGAGGTAAGCATACGTCTCATCTCCCTACTCATGGAGGAGAAGGAGCACAGAGGGGTTACCAAAGAGCAGGGACAAACTTTTGGGAGTGATGAGTGTGTTTACCCTCTTACTGTAGTGATGGCTTCATTGTTGCTTACCTATGTCAAATGTCAACAAACTGTATTCTTTAAAAAGATGTTGTGATCATACATCAATTTTATCACACTGAAGCCATAGGCAAAATCGAATAGGCAGAACCTAGGAGATTTTATTTTGCCTATGAGCACATTGCAAATATTTTTTCTATAGCTAACAGAACTTAAAAATTTATAAGCCAACATAAAAATAGACAAGATAAGTCAATGTAAACTTAGAAGAGGTAAGAAGTCGGTGACTTCTACTGTATATCCATGAAGGACCTGGATAAACTCCTTTGGAGCATCTCCAAAAATACACCCCGAATGTATGGACGTATCAGAGAAAGCAAGAATACAATGTACTAGAGATACAAATGAGCATGTTATCTGGACAGATGTTTATAGATAAGGACATAGGTGAGAGAGACAGGAGGCTTCTCGTTAATACAGTATGGGATTATTATTCCAATAAAAATAAATTAGAGTTATTGCTTCGTTTCTGAAAACACTGATGTTTTCATTCAATGCTCACTTTGCTTCTGAATCACAGTCCAAAATGTCAGCTTTCTCAAGTACATAAGGATTTGCATAATCAGGTGATCATGTGTATTCTGAGGTTATCTGGGAGGTTTTAGTTACTTGAACCCCTACCTCCAAAAAGCCAATGGAAGGAATTCACGTTCCTATGTCTTCGTATTGTAATTAAATCAGGCAATAGCAACTGTAAAATTTAACTTTTTAAAGAGAGAAAACATCAAAGATTGTATTTATTTAATTGGAAAGGGAGAGAGAGCATGAGGACAGGGGAGGGGCAGAGGGAGACTGAGCAGCAGACTACCCGCTGAGCAGGGAGTCCAATGAGGGCTCAATCCCAGGACGCTGGGATCATGACCGAAGCCTAAGGCAGATGCTTAACTGACTGAACCACCCAGGTGCCCATGAATTCTAAAAGAACACAAAATTCCTGGATATGGACACCAACACAAAGAACACATCATTTTACAAAAAATTAGAGTTAGAAGTATTTCAGGAGAAAAGACATTTCATGATGCAATTCATACTAATTCACACCAAGCTTGAATTTTGTGCAAACACATCTCTCTAGAAAGGAGCTCCTGAAATCTATAACATTTTCCTCTTCAGCCCTCACAGCTGAGGTCAGGAAAATGTGTGCTGGTGGGAAATATACACTGTCTTTGAATAGCCACCGTCTGAAAGAGAGCAGTAACTGTCAGCACAATGGTTGCTCATGGGGATCAAATGCACAAAAGACAGAGCCCATCTTGTCACAAATGTAAAACGTGCCCAATAGTGGGCACTCAGTGCATCTGGAAGCTGTCTGGATGCTGTTACCAGTAGCTGACTCTTAACTGGATGACATCCAATGGGGCCAAAAACACTAGGTTCTCACAGGCAGTGGCCATGAGCAGGAGGAGGTGGGAAAGGCAAGACCAGTTACTTTATGCAAGAGCCCAGAGATGAGGTAGGGTGAGAACAGTGAACTGATCTATGAGATGCAGCCTAGGTAGAGGGGAATAAGTTCAATCAAGACCACCAAGAAATTCTCTCTTCTGAAGACTCAAAAGAAACAGAATTGAGTCTATTTTGACTGGAGGTATTCATGTGGGATGATTCTGCCTCGGTACAAGGGTCCTTCCTGACGACTGGCACTTTCCAGATCCCTCTCTAAGAATCTGGTGCAAGCCAATCTAAAGAAGTCTACTTAATTCCAGGGGTGTTCCCTATCTGTCTGTCTCCTTTCCTTGCTCCTGGGGGTACAGGTTTTATTTTTTTAATGATAGAGTGAAATATTCACACTGGGAACCAGGTATTTCTTTATATTTGGACAATCCTAAGGACATTCAGGACCTTTTTACTTAGGGGAAATCAACCCTCTGAATATATTTGGCCAAAGAAAGGACAGTTCATTCACTTCCTGATCACATCACTCCTAGTGATTCTCCTGTGACAAATGGCCCAGCAGGATGCGGTCACTTAGTGTCTGCTGGGCTTCTCAGGGCTCCCATGGACCTGGTGGGACACACAGTCCCTAGGGACAGCCTCCAAGACCAGAAGGAAAGGGCTGACTCAGAAGCTGTTCAAAGTCAACAAACCAGGAAACACAGAGCTCAAAGNGCCAACGCCAATGCTTAAGATAACTCTCTTTCCAGGGCCGCCAAACTTAACAAATATAAACAATGTGCTGATTGGAGAAAAGCTACATATTAGATGGACCCTAAAACGTACAAGACTTAAAGCAGGATCTTCACTGGACTTCCAGGGGCCAATATAATACCCATAGCCCCTATTAAATTAGAATTCCTAACATTTTTAAAAACAATTTTTTTTAAAGACAATTTTAATGATCTGTAATATACGTATCATACAAGCCCCTTATTTAGGACAAAGAGCTCAATGGCTTTTTGTAGCGTCACAAATCCTTCCTTCTTGACACTATAAACCTGGCATATTCAGGTTTCCATCCTACCAAAGCTGCTCTTCGTGGACCAAGCAGCATAGACAGGACCCAAATCTTGATGTGATTGGCTTTGGCCACAACCCCTTTGGGCTGACGGAGAAACCTGCCCTGTGGTGCTCGGGCTTCAGGAAGAACTGCAGTTCTTCTGAAGTTCCCATCAAGAACCCCAAGAAAAAGCTGTTATTTAACCACCATGTGAAAGAACCCAGTAGGAAGGAAGACAGCACCAGCAGCTCATGGGCATCTGGGTGGCTCAGTCTGTTAAGTGACAAAGTCTTGGTTTGGATCCAGTCATGATCTCATGGTCCTGAGATTGAGCCCCTCTTCAGGCTCTGGGCTCACCACACAGCTGGCTTGGGATTTTCTCTTTCCCTCCCCCTCTGCCCTTCCCCCCACACCTCTGCCCTTTCTCTCTTCCTCTCAAATAAATCATATCCAAAAAAAAAAAAAGGAAGACAGTACCGAAGTGCCATGTTTACTCACAGTTGGGTTTGGGGAACTGGGACACTGGAGCAAGAGGAGCCAGAAGAGTCGTCTTTGCACCATGATGTCCTGGTCCTTTTAGGAACGCTGGGGCCCCAGAGAGGAGGTGGAGGTGGTTGGGGGGGTAGTGGAGGAAAGGGTGGGAAGGGTAGGAAGGGGTGGGGAGGGGACAGGGTAGTAATTAGGGATGGGAGTGGGGTGGAAATAGAGGGTAGGATTGGGGAAGATGTTTGTCAGGAGAACAAGGGGTCAGGGACAGTGTCAGGGTCAGAGTAAGTCCTTGAGGGGAAGAAGCAGGGTTGAGAAAGGTTAGGACGTCAGCAGGTTAGTAGATCACTAGGTCAGCAGGACACATCAGCAGGTAAAGGGGACTCTCAGGAGCAGTTGGCGTGGAGGAGGATCCACCTTCCTCCAAGCCTTCTCCTGACTGAACGTTTCCTTAGCAACCTAGAACCTTTATTATCTAATGTTCCACCAATCAGCTGCCTTGGCCCCTAGCAGATCAACATGGATGCCACAGGTGACCTCATTTGTAAGAAGCCCCTTCCCACCTGATCCCCCACCATGTGCCATCCCAACGATAGGTCCTCCTTGGAACTTTGGCCGTCCTTCTTGTTTCCTGCTCCCTCCAACCCAGGTCCCTATTCCCTCTTCTGGTCACTCTCTCCTTCCTTTCCGAACTCCCGTCTGAGAGCCATTGGCTGAACAACGTATCACGCAAAGGAGGACCAAACTGCAACAACAATCAAACACACGAGCAGAGTGGGAGGTTTCAACCCTCTCTCAGCAACTCAACAAGACAGAACATCTGTGAGATGTAGACCTTGACAGCTCACCCTCTGAATCGCACAGCTGTCTCCACGTGTCTGCCCACATCCATACACCGCTGTGGAGGACGCATTAACGTTAGGCACATAACGTTAGGCACATACAGGTACAAAAATGCACCCGATTTATTTTGCCCATAAGGGAAATTTCAATCTGTTTCAGAGGCATGAAATCACACAGAGCATGTCTTGGTCAAATCATGTGCTAGAAATCACTGATAAAAAGCTAATTAGAAATTCCCATATGTTTAGACGTTGAGAACTGCCTCTATGAATAAAATAGGAGTAAAGAAATAGAAAAGAAAAAGAGCTATATTGGAACTGAATGAGATGAGCACGATCCAAGTGTAATCAGATATGTTTTCTGGGCTGGAACATCCTGGGGTATTAGTGTGAGAAGATCGTATGGCCTCAAAATCATCCCTTATTGGCCGAGACATTTGAACACTTCAAACGGCGGTCGACCTGTCACGTATCTTTGTGACCCTCCTACGCACTAGCTTGGGCTTTACGTTATGAACCTCACGGGGAAACAATCCAATCGGACTCTCACGGGATCTCCTGGGACCTTCAGGAATGAGAGCATTTGAAGAGAAACCCTTCGCCAGCTTCTCTCCTGGGGGACCCAGGACAACACGCAGAGAGTTGGCAGCTCCCGGTGTGCTGGGTGGGGAGAGCCAAGCAGGTGGGCAGGGCCAGGGGCCCAGGTGACTAGACAAACCCCATGGGATCATCTCTCCTGGGCCCTGTCCTGAGCTGAATTTCCTAAACTACTTTTCTCGAGGAAGGACGCACACAATGTTTCTGCAACTCCTTCAGGCCCAAGGTAGCTGAAAATCAATGCTCTACAAACCACCACTTTATTATTATGTAAATTTCTTGTAAACAGAAACCATTCTAGCACTGCTAAAGTAGGAGAGCAATAGCTTTTTTTCTAATTAACGTATAATGGATTATTTGTTTCAGGGGTAGAGGTCTGTCATTCATCAGTCTTACACGTTTCACAGCGGCTCGCCACAGCACATACCATCCCCAATGTCCATCCCCCAGCCACCCCACCCCGCCCACCCCCCTCTGCTCCAGCAACCCTCAGTTAGGAGAACAACATCCTTAACATAAAGAAACCGCAAGAAACAAGCAAACAACAAACCAAGGCGAACAAAACAATAGTCTTAAATTCTGTTTAGATGCTGCTGCCTGCCTCAAGAGCTCCAGAGTTGGGCTGTCCTGGTTACAGGAGGAGAGACCAGCTACAAAGGGGCGGAGTCAGCCTAGCCCAAAAGGGAACCGGGAGAGAGGCCCAGCCCATGAGGGGGACGGGGCAACCCCAGGAATGACGGCCAGGGTCACCCTGGGCATAGCTGGGACAGGGGGCAGGGAAAGAAGCAGCAGGGAACAGAGTTTGGGGGCCTTGAACAGGTGAGATCGGTCATGGAGGTGAGGCAGTGTCCCCAAAGCCAGTGTCAGCCTCCCATCCACGAAACCCTCGTGGCCCCTGGAGACAGGCCAGGAGCCTAGAGTTGGAGATCCTGCTCTCCCGCTTACCAGCTGTCCTGCTTACGAGGAAACCCTGGGCTGGTTTCCGTCAGTGAACTGGGAGTGTGCACGCCCGTGTCCGTAACTGTGCAGAGGACAAGAGGAAGCCATGTGCTGAGCACATATGTACATTAGCGTCATCATCTCCACGGGGCAAGTGTCTACCCAGTTCTGGTGCCTCACGTCTCACAGCCATTAAAGGCAAGCCTGGTGACAAGCACAGGTCCCTGCATCAAGCCTATGCTAAGCGCTGCCCTTTGCACACATCATCTCTCGGGCTCCAGATAGCAGGAGGACCTCATGAACTGTGGGGAGAGCTCTGGGCTCCTGGCGAGGCTGAGGGATTCCTGGGCCCTGGGAAGGGTGAGTGAGTGGGGGACTCTATGGAGGGCTGGGGAATGGAGCTCTGGGGCTCCTTGCAAAGAATGGGGGATTGGGCTCCCATGGAAAGGGCTGGAGGAGTCTTGTAGGATTCCTGGGTCTCCACAGGGCAGATCCCTCCCACACCTCTGCTGGTGCAGGCTGGGGTCTGGAAGCAGCAGCAGCAGCAGCATCTAAGGCAGCAGATCCATGGGATGCTGGATGGAGCCGTGAAGGATGGTCTGGCAGGCAAGTGGAATCACCAGGCTGGGCTGCCCTCGGCCTCTTCCCCCTTCCCCAACCACCTCACTAGCTCTGGCCCTGACCTCACCCTCCAGCAGGGCATGGGCAAGCCAGGCAGAGGTGGACACCCATGGTCAAGGAAGGGTCCCTCCCCAGACCTAGGTGTCCTGGTTGTTGAACAGACAAAAGGCGTCACCGGGGGCCCCTGGAACGGAGGGAGAATCTGGCTCCAGAGTCCTCTCTGATGGGGTTTGGGGAGAACCCTGGAGGCACAGCATTTAGCACCGGTTCATTCACAGAGTTAAAGCACAACACAAGTTCCCCTTGGACGCTGATGTCAGTTTATTACCCCTGCCACATTCTGAGCGCTCACGCGGGGACTTGGAAACAAGAGAGTAACTGATGTTAATTTAAAAGAACAAAAATGCTGGAATGTGGGCTCCCCTGGTGCTCTTACAGATCAATGTCCAACACTCCCTTCCTCAGCCTCCCCATAGTGGGGAAACTGAGGCGCCAGGGATTTGGCGAAGATGCCTCCGTGGTTTCTGAGGGTTCTGCTGATTACATCTGTCCAAACTCCTTTTTCCGAAGGTCACTTCTAATCTTACCAGTGACGGTTTTGGGCAGCTCTGAGACAAATTCCACCTGGCCAAGGATAAAGAAAACCCATCCCGACTTAGTCCTGCTGTCATTTCCTACCAATGCCCCCACGCCCCTTCTACACAGGCCCGCAGACGGGCTGGCACCATGTGGGGACCCCAAGAGGCTCCACCAAGCATGTCGGGTTGTTCTCTGACCCACGACGCCGTCCTGTGAGGAGCTCTGACCAGTGAGATGGGAGAGGGAGTGAGGCATACATACCACCTCAAACAGAACACTTGGCATAACTGAGTCTTGCGCCTCGCTGTCCATCTTGTATAGCACCTGGCAGTTACCTATAGTGGGTGCTCTTTTATCCTGCTCCCACGAAGACCATGTGGACATGTGGCAGGTGCTACAAAGATACTTCTCTAGTAGCAGCTGCTAAGACACAGGCCTACGGGTTACTCACAGTAACATCTGGCCCGTCCTAACTGGCATACCTGCTCCAGCCTACTCTCTAGGAGGCAGCACAGCCTTACAGGCGAAGCATGAACTCTGTTGTCTGAGACACATGGGTTTGACTTCCAGCTCTGCCCTTTTCTTCACTCCAACCTCAGGCAATTTGCTGTGAGTCTCTGAGCCTCCATTTCTACTCTATAAAGTGGATGGTTGTATCATCTCAGGTTCGGAGGGGATTAAATAAAATAATAATACATGTCAAGTTTGAGTCCAGTGCCTGGCACACACACTAAATGTTCCATAAATATTAGCTGTCTACCTTTATGTCTCGAAGGTAAACATCCAGAAAATACAGCAACGTATTATTACAAAAGAAGGACATGTTAAATTTTTGGTCCATGTATCCTTTCAAACGTTGTTTTCAACAAATAGGATAATATGTATATTCATCCACAGCTTTTTTTCTCTCAGTAAGATAACGTGCTATTTGCATGTTACAAATAAAAGGTCTGAATCAACTTTTTAAATTATATAATATTAAATACCACAAGTAATTTAATCATTTCTCTATTGGTCATTTTCATAGGTTGCACATGGCATGGAAAAACAAATGAAATAGAAAAAAACTATCATAATGTATTGCAGGCTAGAATAAATATTATTTTGCTAATTTTTCTTTGTTTTGTATCTATATATGTATTGAGTTACAAGTTAAAATATATTCCTTACTACAACTAATGTTTTGAAAAAAGTATGGCAGCTGTTAATTTGAATTTCTTCTTCAAATTTTGAAAGATGACAAATAGCCTTCAGGAGTGCCTAGCTGGCTCATTGCTTAAGCATCCATCTCTTGATTTGGCTCAAGTCATGATCTCAGGGTCATTTGATCAAGCCCTGCGTTGGGCTCCATGCTCATCAGAGAGTCTCTCTGAGATTCTCTCTCTTCCTGTCCCTCTATACCCTTCCTCTCTCTCTCTCTCAAAAATAAATAAATCTTTAAAAGAAAAAAAAGAAAGATTACAAATAAACTTCTTGGATAATTCTAGGCACTTGTTTGATTTTTTTCTGTAGGTTGACTTGTCAGCCACGGATTCCTTTTCATTTTCAGACACAGGATAGGGTTTTCTCTGTTTAAGTTGGTTCCCCCAAAACCCTAAGTTGAATGCTTCTTCGGTAGAGAAAAATGCTCATTCCACGGTCTATATAAGGCTCACCCCAGCACCCTAGGAGATTTGGGGCAGCAAAGCCCAGGGCCCACTGGAAGGGACCAGAACCCATCCCTCTGCTCTCACTCATCATACTGGGGTACTTACACGGAGCTGTCACTGACTTCACATGCTGCTGCAGCTCCTTGGTGAGCTGCTCCCAGTCGTGGGAGAAGAATTCCGGGGTCAGGACAATAAATGCCTTCACCACCTGCAGCCCAGTACCAGATGGAGGTTCAGGGTGAGTGGTGACCAAGTGTATAGTCTAAAAAGTAAACGTTTATTAAGTAAATGGAAGAACAAGTTGACAGTTCAGCCTCTGGAAGAGAACAGAACCAGTTTCCATTCTTCCAATTTCTACTCTTTGCCTGGAAAATTACTTCACCTCTCTTACCCTCCATGTCCTTCTCTGTGATGTGGGCACAGTACGGCTTCACTCCTCAGGGCATAGATGCCAAGATTTATCATTCATATAAACCATGAAGCTAGTTTAAACTGATTTTTATTCCTATAATTATCATTACCGTTTTTACTATTATTGTAGGTAGCGTTCTGTGGGCATTAAAAAAATGGTGGTAGTAAACTCTGTTGATATTATTTATGTCCCTACTACAGGGCACGGGGCCTTGTACACAGTAGGCACTCAGCACACAGCAAATCAATGAATGCACGCTGTGGAGCCAGGCTGCTCAGATTCTCATCCGGCTCTACCACTTTAGAGCTTTGTGATCAGGCAACTTATTGAATCACCTCATGCTTGTTTCTGCCTCTGTAAAAAAGGGTCTCAGAATCCTTAGTTAATGGGGTTGCAGTGAGGGGGAAATGAGCTGGCAGGCAGTAAGGGCTCAGTAACTAGGAGATGGGCAGCAGCAGCCCCAGAAGCAAGCCACATTCACAAGCATCGTTATCCATCACACACACATTATCCAACACACGGTTGAGACCACACTGCCCTCTGGTGACCACACAGTGTAAGTGCACTTGCACATCCCCTGGGCCTCCCTCCACCCTTTCTGGCCTGTGAAGTCTCTAGGGACAGATCCCCTGTAAATTTGAGGTCTATTCCCTTCTAGGTTAAGGACTTTTGTTCCCTCGTTGCTTTCAGGATTTTTTTCCTTGTTTGTGTAGTTCATGAATTTGATTATGATATGCCTTGGAAATGGTCGGCTTTTGTTGAATTGAATGGTAGTTCCCTGTGCTTCTTGGATTTTGATATCCCGTGTCCTTCCCCAGATTAGATTACAGTTTTCAGCTGTAATTTGTTCAAATAAACCTTCTACCCCTTTATCTCTCTCTTCATCTCCTGGGATTCTTATGATATGAATGTTAATACATTCTTTATTATTATTATTATTATTTGCCCCAGGGGTACAAGTATGTGAATCATCAGTGTTAATACATTTTAATAAGTCCTTGAGTTCCCTAAGTCTACCTTCATAGTCCATTACCTTCCTCTTCTTTTCAGCTTCATTATTTTCCATAATTTATCTTCTATATCACTGATTCACTTCTCTGCTTTGTCCATCCTCATTTTTATGGCCGCCACTGCATCTTGGTTATATCATTTTTAATTTTAGTCTGGCTAGATTTTGGTTCTTTTATCTCTGCAGTAAGGGATTCTCTAGTGTCTTCTATGCTTTTTTCAAGTCCAGTTAGTATCCTTATAATCATTATTTTAAATTCTAATTCAGGCATCTTACTTATATCTGTATCCCTGGCCATGAATTCTACCTTGTGTTCTTTCTTTTGGGATGAATTCCACTATCTTGCCATTTGTCCAGAAAAGAAAAGAAGAAAGAGGAAAAAAGAACAATAAGGGGGAGGGGGGACAAGGAAAACAAAAACAAAAAACAAGACAACAAAAAAATAACCAGATACTGGGTGTGTTTTGGTCTGCTTGTTAAAAGAATCTAGATCCCAAAATAAAAAAATAAAATAAAACATAAGTAAACAAAAACTTTTAAATATATAAACTATATATGTAAAAATAAAAATCAAAAAAATTATAAAAGTATTTTAAAAAGGAATTAGGAAATATAAGAAAATAAATGAGGGGTGCCTGAGTGGCTCAGATGATTAAGCATCTGCCTTTGGCTCAGGTCATGATCTCAGGGTCCTGGAATTGAGCCCCGCATCAGGCTCTCTGCTCAGCAGGGAGCCTGCTTCCCCCTATCTCTTTGCTTACCTCTCTGCCTACTTGTGATCTCTCTCTGTCAAATAAATAAATAAGATCTTTAAAAAAAGAAAATAAATGAAAAATAATGATAATAGAAAATAATAAAAGTAAAATGGAAGGTAGATCCTATTTCCCCTAGAGCTGAAGCTTTGTAGCAGTCTGTGATCAATAAACTTGGTGCGCATTCCTAGAGAAATATAAACTACCAAAACTGAACTAGGAAGAAACTGAAAACCTGAATAGACCCATAACCAGTAAGGAGATTGAAGC
This sequence comes from Ailurus styani, assembly GCA_002007465.1. Taxonomy (NCBI): domain Eukaryota; kingdom Metazoa; phylum Chordata; class Mammalia; order Carnivora; family Ailuridae; genus Ailurus; species Ailurus styani. The sequence continues at coordinate 2,721,424 of LNAC01000228.1, read as the reverse complement.
AGTCATCAAAAATCTCCCAAAAAACAAGAGCCCAGGGCCACACGGCTTCCCAGGGGAATTCTACCAAACATTTAAAGAAGATTTAATACCTATTCTCCTGAAACTGTTCCAAAAATAGAAATGGAAGGAAAACTTCCAAACTCATTTTATGAGGCCAGCATTACCTTGATCCCAAAACCAGGCAAAGACTCCATCGAAAAGGAGAATTATAGATCAATATCCTTGATGAACACAGATGTAAAAATCCTCAACAAAATACTAGCCAATAGGATCCAACAGCATATTCAAAGGATTATTCACCGCAACCAAGTGGGATTTATTCCCAGGCTGTGAGGTTGGTTTAACATTCGCAAATCAATTAATGTGATACAAGATATTAATAAAAGAAAGAACAGGAACCATATGATCCTCTCAATAGATGCTGAAAAAGCACTTGACAAAGTACAGCACCCTTTCTTGATCAAAACTCTTCACAGTGTAGGGATAGAAGGTACATACCTCAATATCATCAAAGCCATCTATGAAAAACCCACAGCAAATATCATTCTCAATGGAGAAAAACTGAGAACTTTTCCCCTAAGGTCAGGGACATGGCAGGGCTGTCCACTATCACCACTGCTATTCAACATAGTACTAGAAGTCCTAGCCTCAGCAATCAGACAACAAAAAGAAATAAAAGGCATCCAAATCGGCAAGGAAGAGGTCAAACTCTCACTCTTTGCAGATGATATGATACTTTATGTGGAAAACCCAAAGGACTCCACTCCAAAACTGCTAGCACTCATACAGGAATTCAGTCAAGTGTCAGGATATAAAATCAATGCACAGAAATCAGTTGCATTTCTATATACCAACAACAAAACAGAAGAAAGAGAAATTAAAGAGTCAATCCCATTTACAATTGCACCCAAAACCATAAGATACCTAGGAATAAACCTAACCAAAGAGGCAAAGAATCTGTATTCAGAGAACTATAGAGTACTCATGAAAGAAATTGAGGAACACACAAAGAAGTGGAAAAACATTCCATGTTCATGGATTGGAAGAACAAATATTGTGAAAATGTCTATGCTACCTAGAGCAATCTACACATTTAATGCAATCCCCATCAAAATACCAGCAATTTATTTCAAAGAAATGGAACAAATAATCCTAAAATTTATATGGAACCAGAAAAGACCCCGAATAGCCAAAGAAATGTTGAAAAAGAAAACCAAAGTCGGTGGCATAACAATTCCAGAATTCAAGTTCTATTACAAAGCTGTCATCATCAAGACAGTATGGTACTGGCACAAAAGCAGACACACAGATCCATGGAACAGAATAGAGAGCCCAGAAATGGACCTTCAACTCTATGGTCAAGTAATCTGCAACAAAGGAGGAAAGAATGTCTAATGGAAAAGACAGTCTCTTCAACAAACGGTATTGGGAAAATTGGACAGCCACATGCAGAAAAATGAAACTGGATCATTTCCTTACACCACACACAAAAATAGACTCAAAATGGATAAAAGACCTCAATGTGAGAAAGGAATCCATCAAAATCCTCGAGGAGAACACAGGCAGCAACCTCTTCGACCTCAACCGCAGCAACTTCTTCCNGCAGGACCTTCTTCCTAGGAACATCACCAAAGGCAAGGGAAGAAAGGGCAAAAATGGACTATTGGGACTTCATCAATATCAAAAGCTTTTGCATAGCAAAGGAAACAGTCAACAAAACTGAAAGACAACTAACAGAATGGGAGAAGATATTTGCAAATGACATATCAGGCTTGTATCCAAAATCTATAAAGAACTTCTCAAACTCAACACCCATAGAACAAATAACCCATAACCCAGTCAAGAAATGGNGTTTCTCCAAAGAAGACATATAAATGGCCAACAGACACACGAGAAAGTGCTCAACATCACTTGGCATCAGAAAAATACAAATCAAAACCACAGTGAGATACCACCTCACACCAGTCAGACTGGCTAAAATTAACTAGTCAAGAAACGACAGGTGTTGGCGAGGATGCGGAAAAAGGGAACCATCCTACACTGTTGGTGGGAATGCAAACTGGTGCAGCCACTGTGGAAAACAGTATGGACGTTCCTCAAAAAGTTGAAAATAGAGTTACCCTACAACCCAGCAATCGCACTACTGGGTATTTATCCTAAAGACACAAAGGTAGTGATCCTCAGGGGCACGTGCACCCGAATGTTTATAGCAGCAATGTCCACAATAGCCAAACTATGGAAAGAACCTAGATGTCCATCAACAGATGAATGGATAAAGAAGATGTGGCATACATACACAATGGAATACTATGTAGCCATCAAAAGAAATGAAATCTTGCCATTTGCAATGATGTGGATGGAACTGGAGGGTATTATGCTGAGCNACTAAGGGAAATTAGTCAGTCAGAGAAAGACAATGATCATATGATCTCTCTGATATGAGGAACTTGAGGGGCAGGACGGGGAGTCATGGCGGGTAGGGAGGGGAAAAATGAAACAAGATGGGATCAGGAAGGAGACAAAACATAAGAAACTCTTAATCTCATGAAACAAACTGAGGGTTACTGGGGGGTGGGAGGGTAGGGATAGGGTGGATGGGTTATGGACATTGGGGAGGGTTTGTGCTTTGGTGAATGCTGTGAAAGATGTAAGCCTGATGATTCACAGACCTGTACCCCTTGGGCAAANGTACCCCTGGGGCAAATAAAAAAATAATAAATAAATAAATAAATAAATAAATAAATAAATAAATAAAAGAAATCTCAAAGGGAGAATCTCTTGAGTTGGTTTTGAGAGAATGAATAGGAGTTTTCCATGCAGACAAACGCCCTTACAAAAAAAGAGGGGGGGGCAGAGCTTTGTTCAAAGTCATGGAATCTAACAGCAACATAACAGGTTTCAGCAGATCTGTGGGTGACTAGATAAAGCTGAAGCATAAAGTAAAAGTGGTGGGTAGCTACAGGAATGAAGAAAGACTGCAGGTTGTGCCAAGCCTAGGGCTAGGAGAATAGTTTTGTTTGTTTGTTTAATATTTTATTTATTTATTTGACAGAGAGAGATCACAAATAGGCAGAGAGGCAGGCACAGAGAGAGAGGGGGAAGCAGGCTCTCTGCTGAGCAGAGAGCCCGATGTGGGGCTCTATCCCAGGACCCTGAGATCATGACCTGTGCTGAAGGCAGAGGCTTAACCCACTGAGTCACCCAGGCGCTCCTAAGAGGACGTTAAGTTGACATGGTCATTAAGGCTTCTCCACCCTAGTCCTACAGGTCTGCAGAGGCATTGCATTCCTGGGTATCCAAACACATTCAATACTCTGTTTTTGATTTTCCAAATAGTCTTTTGAAACTCATAACATAAATAAATTTTGGAAATCAATAAACTTGGTGCTAGTTAGAGTTTGTGCTGGTATTCTGGGGGAGGGGTCAGTTGTGTTGATTCTCAGGCTGACTTGTTTCAGTGGAAACTGGTCTCCGTAGCACAGGGGGGCGGGGCTAGGTGTACACAGTTCTGGCCTCCATGGGTGTGGCTGTTTTGTTCCCTCAAGGTTTTCAGCACTGATGGGAGGGATGAAAATGGCTGTGCCATGCTCTTGAAGCCTTGGAGTCAAAAGTTCGCACCCCTACTCTTCAGTGAGCCCTCGCAGAAGAATGATGAATCACCCTATTTGTGTCCCCAGTTTCCATCTGAACCCTGCATTTACCCTGTCCATGTCTGAGCCTTTCGGGGACTCCTGTGGTGTTGACCTGCATTGTTTGTCTAAGGGAGGATCTTGCCACACTTGCCAGTCAGTCCCAGGAAAGTGGTTGCAGAACATCACAGTTTGATGGTTCACAGTTTATAGCAGAAAGCAGACACCAAGACCACTGTCTCATCCAGGAAAGTGGTCGCATGGTAAGCCATTGGAATTTGCATAGGAATTGCATTGAATCTGTAGATTGCTTTGGGTAGTATGGACATTTTAACAATGGTAATTCTTCCAATCCATGAGCATGGAATATGTTTCCATTTATTGGGGTCTTTGATTTCTTTAGCAGTGTCTTGTAGTTTTCAGTATACAGGTCTTTTACTTCCTTGGTTAATTATATTCCTAGGTATTTTATTCTTTTTGATGCAATTGTAAATGGGATTATTTTCTTAATTTCTCTGATAGTTCATTTTTGCTGTTTAGAAACACAATAGGTTTCCCTATATTGATTTTGTTTGCAATTTTACTGAATTGATATATGACTTTTAACAACTTTGGGTGGAGTCTTTAGGAATATATATATATATATATATATATATATATATATATATATATATATATATATATTGTGTCCTCTGCAAAGAATGAAAGTTTTACTTCTTCCTTTCCAATTTGACTGTCTTTTCTTTTTCTTGCCTAATTACTGTGGACTTCTAGTACTATGCTGAATTAAAGTGGTGAGAGTAGACATCCTTGTCTTACTCCTGATCTTGAAGGAAAAGCTTTCATCTTTTCACCTTGAGTATGATGTAAGGTGTGGGTTTGTCATATATGGCCTTTATTATATAGGTACATTCCCTGTATAATCACTTTGTTGGGAGCTTTTATCATAAATTAGTGTTCACTTTTGTCAAATTTTTTTCTGCATTTATTGAGATGATATGATTTTTTCCTTCACTTATTAATGGGGTGTATCTTGTTGATTGATTTGTGGATGTCGAACCATCCTTGTATTCTTGGAATAAATCCCAATTGGTCATAGTGCATGTTCCTCTTAACATATTGTTGAATTTTGTTTGCTAATATTTTGTTGAGGATTATTGCATCTATGTTTATCGGGGATATTGGCCTATAATTTTCTTTTATGTGGTATCTTTATCTGGTTTTGGTATCAGAGTAATACTCATAAAGTAAGTTTAGGAGTAATACTCATAAAGTAAGTTTAGAAGCATTCCTTCCTCTTTAATTTTTGGGAAGAGTTTGAGAAGGATAAGTACTAAATCTTCTTTGAATATTTGGTAGAATTCACCAGTGAAGCCATCTTGTCTTGGACTTCTGTTTCTTAAGAGGTTTCTGTTTACTGATTCAATCTCCTTGATATTAATTGGTCAGTTCAGATATCCTATCTCTATGATTAAGTCTTAGAAGATTGTATGTTTCTAGAAATGTATCCTTTTTTTCTAGGTTGTCCTGTTTGTTAGTGTATAATTTTTCAGGCAGTCCCTTATGATCTTTTCTATCTGTGATATCAGCTGTAAATTCTCCCCCTTCTTTTGGACATTATTTATTTGAATCCACTGTATTTTTTTTCTTGGTGAGTCTAGCTAAAGGTTTGTCAATTCTGTTTATATTTTCGATGAACCAGCTTCTGGGTTCATTAATCTTTTCTATGGTCTTGTTAGTCTGTATTTCATTTATTTCCATTCTGATTTTTAACATTTCCTTCCTTCTATCAACTTTGGAATTTAATTGTTCTTAATTTTCTAGTTCACTTAAGTGTATGGTTAGTTTCTTTATTTCAGATTTTTCTTGTTTCTTGAGGTAGGCCTGTACTGCTATAAGCTTCCCTCTTAAAAGCACTTCTGCTCCATCTCACAGATGTTGGACTATTGCATTTCTATTTTCTTTTGTCACTAGATATTTTTTTATTTCTCCTTTGATTCCTTCATTGATCCAATCATTGTTCAATAGCATGTTGTGATTTTTCCAGTTTTCTTCCATAATTGAGTTCTTGTTTCATACCATTGTGGTCAGAAAAAAATTCTTGATAGGATTTCAGTCTTTTAAATTTATTGAGACTTGTGTTTTGGCCTACCATATGCTCTATCCTGGAAAATTTCCCATGTGCACTATAGAAAATGTGTATTCTGCTGCTTTTGGATGGACTATTCTCTGTGTCAAATAAGTCTACCTGGTTTAAAATATCACTGAAGGCCAATTTTTCCTTATTGATTTTCTGTATGGATGGTCTATCCATTGATATAAGTGAGGTATTAGAATCTCTACTATTGCGGTGCCTGGGTAGCTTAGTCAGTTAAGCGTTTGCCTTTGACTTAGGTCATGATCTCAGGGTCCTGGAATTGAGGCCTATAAAGGACTCCCTGCTCAGCAGAGTCTGCTCCCTTCCCCCAACTTAGACTCTCTCTATTGTTCTCTCTCTCAAATAAATAAAATCTTTAGGGCGCCTGGGTGGCTCAGTGGGTTAAAGCCACTGCCTTCGGCTCAGGTCATGATCCCAGGGTCCTAGGATCGAGGCTCTCTGCTCAGCAGGGAGCCTGCTTCCTCCTCTCTCCTCTCTCTCTGCCTGCCTCTCTGCCTACTTGTAATCTCTCTCTCTGTGTCAAATGAATAAATAAAATCTTTTTAAAAAAAAAATAAATAAAATCTTTAAAATAATAATAATTCTGTAATATTACCTAATATTTAGCCCATATTCATATTTTTCCCTTTCTACTCAAAATGTGTTAGCTTTTCTAAATCCAGAATTCACTCAAGGTTTGTGCATTTAATTGGTTCTTACGGTTTGTTAGTTTTTTTTTCCATCTAAAACAAGTTCCAACAATTTTTTTGTTTTTCATGACACTGACAGTTTTAAAGAATAGAGGACTGTTGTCTTGTAAAATGCCCTATATTCTAGAGTTATCCATTGTTTCCTTATAATGAGACTCAGGATAAACATTTTTTACAAGAATACTGTGTAGGTGATGATGCATATTTCTGATTTCCTCATACTGGGGGAAATGTTGTGTTGTCCTGCTTTGGGAGCTGTTAATATTGGTCCTTTAGTAAAAGGAGTACTACCATTTCTCTCCATTTTAAAGGTACATTTTCTCCTTTACAATTAAAAGATAATCTGTGGGGTAACAATTTGAGACTCGGTGAATACCTTATTCTCCAATCAACTTTCATCCGTTGATTTTAGCAAAATGGAGGATGCAAAATGGCGGTTTTCAACCATCATTCCTTACATATTAATTAGGTGCCGTCCCTCTATAAAGAGATACCCAGGGCCCCTGGGTGGCTCAGTGGGTTAAAGCCTCTGCTTTTGGCTCAGGTCATGATCCCAGCGTCCTGGGATCGAGGCCCGCATCGGGCTCCCTGCTCAGGGGGGAGCCTGCTTCCTCCTCTCTCTCTGCCTGCCTCTCTGCCTACTTGTAATCTCTCTCTCGCTCTGTGTCAAATAAATAAATAAAATCTTAAAAAAAAAAAAAGAGAGATACCCATTTTTCTGTAAGGAAAGCCTCCTTTTTTTTTTTTTTCTGGTAACTGAAGTTTCCTTTATTCTATTTCATCCTATTAGAATTTTATTGTTTTTACACCAGAACGATGAAATGCTTAAGACAGATTACTAAATAAAAAATAAAAAAGGGATCTCAATGCAGAAAATACATTTAATAAGTTAAAGCAAAAGCCAAAAGCCTGTGGAAATCCAAAAGAGCAAGACAAGCCTGAACCGAAAATGCCTGTAAATACCCTCGGAGCTAGTCTTTTGAGCCCTGTTCTCTCAGCTTCTAGGGACCAAAATTAGTAATAATAAGCACATCAGCCAAAAAAGGCCAGGAAAAAGTATGGTTTTAAAAATAAGCAAACAGGGCGCCTGGGTGGCTCAGTGGGTTAAAGCTGCTGCCTTCGGCTCAGGTCATGATCCCAGAGTCCTGGGATCGAGGCCCACGTTGGGCTCTCTGCTCAGCAGGGAGCCTGCTTCCTCCTCTCTCCTCTCTCTCTGCCTGCCTCTCTGCTACTTGTAATCTCTCTCTCTGTGTCAAATGAATAAATAAAAAATCTTTAAAAAAATAAATAATAAAAAATAAGCAAACACAGACTTATTTTGTACGGAGCAAAGTGCTAATTTCAATAGATCTATTAAAATAAAGAACTTTTGAAAAACATTAATAAAAGTAATGGTCACTCAATCCAAATTGTTAGACATAGAGTTTATAGCACTGTGTTACTGCTAGTGTTTTAAATTGTACAAATTCAAATACTTAAGTAGCTAGTTTCTTAAACTTAATAGAAAACCTTCTATAATCTCAAATGCTTATCATCATAAACATGTTAAGAAATATTATAAATAACTGTTTAAATGTTAACTAGGTGCTATGGTCCTAACGTTGGTCACTTCAAAAAGTGTAGTAATTACAGCTTATTGTGGTAACAATATAATGTATTACAGTAAACAGAAGATGAACATACATGAACCAACATAAAGCTCAGTAGTCATGAATGTGAGGGAGGAGGTCACTGGACATCTATTTTCAAAGCTTCCACAATGTGTGCAGCAGAAGGGCAATCTTTAGGATCTTCATTAGTGCATACAGAGAAGAGTTCAATTACTTTCTGGTACGTTTCATCCAGTTCTTCCATATTAACCAGCGGCCTCGTCCCCAGAGCTGCATAGTATGCTTCATCATCAAAGTCACTTTCATCAAAAGTTTTATCTTCATCATCATCATCTGGGAGGTTAACGTGTGGAATAGACAAAGTCATCATTTCCCACAGAGTGAGGCCAAAGGCAAATATATCTGCCTTGTCAGTAATAATCCCATTCTCTTCCAAAGCTTCCTTGGGTTTCCAAGGCTCGGTGCCAATGTAACAGGCCTCAGGGTCAATCACAGTCATATTTTCATCTAGTGGTAGAGAAACTCCTACATCACAGATTTTAATGGTTTCAAAATCACCTTTAATTACAACATTTGAAGACTTTATGTCTCCATGAAGCAGTTTCTTTTCTTGGTGTAGATACTTTAATCCTCTCGCCATGTTCAAAGCAACTTTTAAAATTATGGCTGCTGGAAAAGGATCTTGGCTGTCTTTATATCATTCTTCTGTTAAGTCATTTAGAGGCTTCTCACCTCCATATTCCATAGCAAGACATAGACTACCATCACTGGCTTCAGTGAAAGCACGATAACCTACAATGTTTGGATGATGGAGGCTTTTCAAAATCTTAGCTTCATCTATTAGTCTCTTTTGATACATACTTTGATAATGATCCTTAAATCTAGGGTTAATCTTTTTCACAGCCCAAGGAGAATGAGACAAACCTCTGAGAGATCTTTTCATAAGGTAGACATTTATCCCAATGCCAAAGCCAAGCTTCTGCATAAATGGAGAGGCAGGAATATTTATATATGGAGTTGAACATAATGCAGATTTCTTTTTTTTTCAGATACTTTGCTTGGTGTCTTGAAATTATTGATTTCTTCCACTGTAATAAATACCGTAGGTCTGCAGCCATGCCGGGGTGGAGCGGTCCAAGCCAAGGCTGTCTAGAAAACTGATCCCGAATGGCCATCAACACGACCGGGGGCTGCCTCAGGGTCCCGTCACCCGCCAACACAAACACTCAGTAACAGTCATTGGGACGGGACCTAGGGGAAGCCTCCTTTTAATTATTTTTAAATACATATATTATTTATTCAAACTTTCTAATAATAAAACTCTACATTCAATATAGAAAATTTTGAAAAACTAAGAAAAAGGCCAAAGAAAATTCTTTCCACTCATAATCCTACCATTACTACTTATTAACGTTTGGATATATATCCTTATTTTTCTATGTGCATATATTATTTTATAAAATTGGAATTACATTCTACCTGCAGGCTCTCAATCTTGCTTTTATACTTATGATGTTTACATATGCATAAATCTTCTTCTATTACAGAAAATGTTATTAATTTCACAGTATCCTACCAAATGGAAGTATCATGATTTATTTAACATATCCACTATTATTGGAAATTTTGGTCATTTCCAATGTTTTATATTAAACATACTTTTCCAGTGAGTATCCCTGTTAACTCTTTAAATGTCATTTTAATTATTTCTTATGAAAAATTGTCAAAAGCCAAATTCTGAGTTAAAGGCTAGGTAATTTTTGTTCTACTCCCTGCTGAGCAGGGAGCCTGATGCAGGGCTCGGTCCCAGGTCCCTGGGATCATGACCTGAGCCCCAACGGCTTAACTGACTGAGCCACCCATGTGCCCCCAATGGTTCAACACTTTCATACAACACTTGGTGCTCATCACAAGTGCATTTGTTAATTCCCACCACCTATTTCACCCATCCCCTCACACCCCCCCACCTTTGGTAACAATTTGTTCTCTATAGTTAAGATTCTGTTTTTTGTTTTTTAAAAGTTCTAATGTTACAAAATTTCTATAAGGGATAATGTTTAATATTTTCAAACTTTGACAAGATAACTCAAATACACTGATACTAAAAAATCTCTCTCTCTTCCATAATACAGAGATTCCAAATAAGAGATTCTGATGCCTCATACACCTATTTGAATTATTGTGCTATTTGAGAATGAGTTGCTTGCACAGAGTTTCACCAAAGTTCATGAGAACTTTAATAAGCAGATTTTTTAAAAAGTGAATATACAATTTATTTAACATTCAAACTTCATTAAGACATGTGCAATATGGCAATTTTACTGGGGGTTTAACCCTACCTAGGATATGATTGCTTGCTGGGGCTTAGCAACAGGGTCCAGTTCACACTTAGCACTAACTAAATACTTTATTGAATAAATACAATACCAAACAAAATGCATTCAAATGCTTTCTAAAAAAAAATCAATTTTAAAGGCCTTTCTATTCAGGCTAATGACAAACACAATAAAGGCAGATATGCTAGTTTAACATAATTGGCTGACTTTATACAGCACTTTTATCTTTTAGTCCACAAGTGTATTATTAAATGATAGAGAACATCTAATACAACCATTTCTACAGAACTGGGAAATAAATTTCTAAGAAAGAAAGATTTTATAGACCCCATCTTTTATACCCAACCCCAATAGTCTAACTCTAAAGAGGATAAAGCCAATGCCTTTCCTCGCAAGAGCTCACGACTAACGTCGCTTTGCTATCAAAATCTCTATTTCTGATCCGTTATGAGAATTGAGACAAGATTCAAATATTCCCAAAGAAAGAAGCACAATGCCCGTTGTGATCACCTATTCAGCAACAGTTAGCACTGCATTCAAAACTATCTCATCCCAGGAATGAAATAAGGTCAGCCACATTCATTGGCATTTCCTCCACTGCAGTATTGTAGAAAGTCTCAATGTCACAAAGAATCCTCTTGTCTTCTTCAGTAACAAAGTTTATAGCCACACCTTTCCTCCCAAATCGACCCCCTCTGCCAATTCGACTCAATAAGCAGATTTTTCTTAACAAACTATAGAAATGATCCCTGAAAGTATAGTCTTGCAGATTTTTTTAGATATAAGAACCTAGACAAACTGGTCTTGTGGTTTCAATAGCAGTCAGAGTCAAGTGCTGTTAGAATCTGCAGATATTCAGGGCACTCGGGTGGCTCAGTCTGTTGGACGTCTGCCTTCAGCTCAGGTCATGATCCCAGGGTCCTGGGATCAAGCCCCATGCTGGGCTCTCTGCTCAGTGGGAAGTCTGCTTCTCTGTCTCCCTCTGTGCTCTCTCCCTGTGTTCTCTCTCTCTCTCAAATAATAAAATCTTAAAAAAAAAAAAAAAGAACCTGTGGCTACTCTGCAGAATGATCAAACAAAATGAGGTTGTCTGTGCCAAGGGGTGTTTGAACTAATCACTCTATTGTGTTTCTGGTGTAAGAACATTAGTCCAAAGCCACCTTCTGATAGAAAGCCATGGACAGTGTGGAAATTAAAGGCACATTTAAGAGCAGTGACTGTGTTTGATGGATGATGAGCCTAAGAAAACAGAAGCCAGCGTCCCGTGTACACACTGCAACTGGCCCTGTACTAAACACTATGCTTGCATTGCATCATTTTAGCCTCAGAAAAAAACCTCTGAGTAAAGCACCATCATTATTCCTTTATCCAGATGGGAAGAAAAAAAAAAAAAAAGACCTGATGCTAAGAGAAGTCACCAACAAAGATCTGTGTGTGTGTTTTCTCTATGGGAAGCACCCGGAGAGTGAAGATTTTGTGTTATTTTTCTCTATCTCCCTTCAGGGCTAGCACAGTGCTCAGCAAATGATTGTGGAAGTTATATAAATTTAGGTTTCTGAATTCGTTCTTCTCTCAGGTGTGTTGGGAGGAATATGCTTCAGTGAGAGTCCACATGGCTTACCTCACGGGGCACAGAGGGATCATGGACAAAGACGGTCACCTCTGGTGGACTGGTAGAGCTGATAATGTCACAGATGTATTGGGGTCAGAGGTGGTGATGCTTGTGGTTACTGCTACTGAGCCTGGAGGCTGTGGTGGTCTGGGGAGGGGTCTGGACCACCTCAGATACATAAACATTATAGAAAGTTTAGAGAATTCAAGCAAGCAAAAAGTAAAAAATAAAAGTCACTCACCATTTCATATTTTGGTGTACATTCTTCTAGTCTTCTTTCTTCTTATATAGAAACACTTTTTTAGTAGAAATGAGCTAAAGGAGAAATGTTCTAGCATAACTTGTCTTTTTCATTCAGCAATATAAGAGAAATATTTTTCTGTGCAATAAAGCATACTTATATAATACCATTTTTAAATTTTTAATTAAGTAAAACATACAATCAATAAGTACACAAATCTTACGTGAACAGCCCAATGAATGTTTACATGTTTACGCCCCTGTGATCACCATCTAGATCAGGATGTAAGATATTCCCAATACCCTAATAGGCTCCCTCATATCCTCATACCTCTGTGAAAACTGAACTTCTCCTTTTACAAACTTGGAAGTAAATTTCTGTGCCTAAAAGCAGTTTCAGGACCTGAGAAAGTCAGTTAAATCCCAAGAGCAATAAATTCTGAGTGGCAGATGATTGCAAGCAGATTCCATGGGCCATCCCGATTCAGAGCTAGCCAACCACAAAGTCACAGCAATGTTAAATATGACAAGCAATTTGAATATCCCACTCTCTAAAACAGCAAATTTGCTTTCTCAATGTTTTGATTCAACTTAAAAAACTCAGCTAAATTTTGCTCAGAAAGTCTCCCCTCTGAGCATTCCCTACTGTAGTTAACTCTGAATGAAGCAGTTGCCTTTACCTCTAACTGGTCTCAAGTTTTACCTTTAGCCTCTCTTTCCATCAGTAACCATTACTCTGACTTCTAAAACCATAGATTAATTTTATCTGCTCACTTATACAACTGGAGTCATACAGTCTGTACTTCTTTGTGTCTGACTTCTTTCTCTCAAAATAATGCCTGTGAGATTTATGCATGTCATTGTCTGTATCTGTATAAATTTTTCATTCTTCTTCATTGCTATGTAGAAGCATATAGTTCATAGAATCTATGAACATACCTAAAATTTACTTATCCACTCTACTTTTGGTGAGAGAATGGAATTGTTTCCATTTTGGGATAACATGAATAAAGTTGCTATAAATATAATTCTACATGTCTGTTGCTGAATATATGAAGAGATTTATGGTTGATATATATCTAGTAATAGAGATGCTGAATCATAAGGTATAGATATTTTAAGTTTGATTAAGATATTACCACACAGTTTTCTAATTCCCAGTTTATACTCCTACCACAATGGAAGCTGAATAAAAGTTGAATAAAAGTTCTATTTGCATAATCATGCTAAGCAAAATAAGCCAGTCAAAGACAAATACCATATGATTTCACTCATATGTGGAATTTAAGAAACAAAACAAATGAGAATAAGGAAAAAGACAGAGAGAGAGGCAAACCAAAAAAGAGACTTATAACTATAGGAACAAACTGGTGATTGCCAGAGGGGAGGTGGGTGGGGGGATGGGTGAAATAGGTGATGGGGATTAAGGAGCACACTTGTGATGAGCACTGAATTTTGTATTGTGTGTTGAATCACTAAATCCTACACTTGCAACTAATATTATACTGTATATTAACTAACTGGAATTTAAAGAAAAACATTTTTAAAAGTTCTATTTACTCCATACCCTCAACAACACTTGTTATTATGAGTCTTTCAAAGTTTAGTTATCCCAGTAAGCATACAGTATTATTTCATCATAGTTTTCATATAATTTTAAGGGCCACGTAGTAGTTCATTCTGTCAAGATGATAAAGTTTTTTATTTTACTAATCCTTTATTGTTGGAGGTTTGTTTTTGTTTTGTTTTTCTTTTTTTTTTTAAAGATTTTATTTATTTATTTGACAGACAGAGAGAGAGATCAGAAGTAGGCAGAAAGGCAGGCAGAGAGGAGGAAGCAGGCTCCCTGCTGAGCAGGGAACCCAACATGGGGCTTGATCCCAGGACCCTGAGATCATGACCAGGGCCGAAGGCAGAGGTTTTAACCCACCCAGGCGCCCCTGTTTTGTTTTTCAATTTTTTACTTTACAAAACACTTGGATGATCATCCTTTAAAATAAAATTTTTGTGTGCCAATATCAGAAATAAAAAGAGTTATTGCTACAGATCTTACACATTTTAAAAAGTTAGGTGCGGGGTGCCTGGGTGGCTCAGTCATTAAGCATCTGCCTTTGGCTCAGGTCCTGATCCCAGGGTCCTGGGATGGAGCCCTGCATTGGGCTCCCTGCTCTGCAGGAAGCCTGCTTCTCCCTCTCTCACTCCCCCTGCTTGTGTGTCCCTCTCTCGCTGTGTTTCTGTCAAATAAATAATTTGTGTGCCAATATCAGAAATAAATTAAAAAAAATTAAAAGTTAGGGGCACCTGGGTGGCTGAGTTGATTAAGTGTTGGCCTCAGCTGGTTTTGGCTTAGGTAATGATCTCAGGGTCATGGGATTGAGCCCCATGTTGGGCTCTGTGCTCAGGAAGGAACCTGCTTGAGATTCTCTCTCTCCCTTTACCCCTCTACCAATCTCTCACACTCTCTCTTTAAAATACATAAATAAATCTTAAAAAAAAAGATAACAAGAAAATACTATGAGCAGTTTTATGTCAACAAATTCAACAATGCAAATGAAATGGAAAGACGCCTTGAAAAATATAACACCACACAAAATAAAACAAAAATCTGAATGATTCAATATCTATTTTAATAACTGAAATAATTATTAACAACCTTACCAGAAAGAAAGCCCTCGACCCGAGTAGTTTTACTGGCAAATCCTATCAAACATTTATGGAAGAAATAACACCAAAATTACAAAAACCCTTTCAGACAGTAAAGGAGCAAGTAACACTGGATGGTATCAGATTTTAAGTCTTTGCCAATGTGAACAGTGAAAAATCTTTCATGTTAATCTCATTTTTCCTTTGATTACTAGTAAGATTGAAGTTTTTCTTATGTTTACTGTCCTTTTCTCATTTTAAAATCTGAATGTTTGTCTTCTTCTGACTGGTTTTTTAAAAGTTTATTTATTTATTTGAGAGAGAGAGCACATGAGATTGGCAGGTGCTGGGGGTGGGGGGGTGGGAGGCAGAGGAAGAGAGAGAGAGAAGAAAGAGAATCTCAGGCAGGCTCCCTGCTGCATGCGGAGCCTGACACTGATGTGGGGCTCAATTCAACAACTAAGAGATCAGGACCTGAGCCAAAATCAATCCAGAGTTGGACACCTAAGTGAGTGACACTGAGCATAGGATGGTGTGCTGATTATGAGTCCTCAGTTTGCAGTCCTTCCACCTACATGCTATGGCCTAAAATACCTGCTTGGCATTAGAGCACTTCTGAGTTAAGGTATCATCTCAAAGATCAAAACCATGGGAGGGCTGAATCATGAATCCAGTCACTCCTCACTTACTAGATTTTCAGTAGTGCACTAAGGCACAAGGAGACAAGATAGTTTGGTTTTGATGGAAAAAGGAGATAGGTCATGAAAAACCAGAATAGAAAAACCACAAAACTCCACAGTACTGAAGGAGACCCTATGCAGCCATATGAGTGGAGATAATGAAGCAAAACAAGTCCTTTGGGCAAAATATTTCATTTCAGACCAGGGCCTACGGCATATTTGTCTGGGACATAACCTGTTAAGGGAACCAAAAAAGTAATAAGACAAAGAAATGTGTAGTATTATAATTCCTCTCAGAGAGACTGAGAGTGTGTAGCTGGAAGTAATTTGGGATATTGTGTAAGAATCCCATAAAAGACACACAAATGAAAGGAGGGAGTTGCTAACCACCCACCCACCTAAGGAAAGTCGATCAGACCAACTTCAGAGCTTTGCTTCGGACTGAGAGGGACATGCACATTTGAGGGCAGAGCTGCTTTGCTTGGGACTCTGGGGACGAGGCTGCACACAGTCACCTACATCTTTCTTTTTCATCCTTCCCCCATGCAGCAAACAGCTTTTCCTCCAAACAGATGTTGAACGAGTGTATACAGAATACTGGTTAAATATTGGTTATGAAGAATACAGGGCCACCCAGGGGGCTGCACATCTCGGTCACCCTGGCTGCAGGAAGGTGGAGAGACGTGGAGAGACACCCCAGTTTTCATAGTACTCACTTGAACCCTTGAGCTCTCCAGCTTGCTCCCTCCCTCCTCCCTTCCTTACAAAACAAAGAGAAAAAGAAGAAAAGGGTGAAAGTCAGAAGATGTGTTGGGTTGAAAAGCAAACACCAAAACTCTTTTCCCCTGGCTATAAAGTAAGGGTGATAGCGCTCCAACATCTCTTAACCACCATTCCAAAATCTGAGAAGCTCTGAAAAATGAAAATGCTTTTTGCATCTCATTTGGCTGCAAAACCTGACCTACCAGGAAGTGAAACTATCTATAGTCTTTATTTATACTAATCAGTAGGAATATTCATATATTTCAAGGCAGAAATATTTATCAGTATGATTTCAAGATACAGCTAGCTCCAGCTCCTGCTAGGGGAGTAGCCTGGTTCTATCTATATTCCATATCGCCTTTAAAACCTGAGAAATAATGAATTCTGAAACACATTAGCCATATGGGTTTCAGGTAAGAAATAATATTGAAATGGGCAGGAGACATGAACAGACATTTCTCCAAAGAAGACATCCAAATGGCCAACAGACACATGAGAAAGTGCTCAACATCACTCGGCATCAGAGAAATACAAATCAAAACCACAG
>LNAC01000228.1:2657597-2704095 GCA_002007465.1 Ailurus styani | reverse complement strand
TGGATGGAACTGGAGGGTATTATGCTGAGTGAAATAAGTCAATCAGAGAAAGACAATTATCAAATGATCTCTCTGATATGAGGAACTTGAGAGTCAGGGTGGGGGGTCGTGGGGGGTAGGGAGGGAAAAATAATGAAACAAGATGGGATGGGGAAGGAGACAAACCATAAGAGACTCCTAATCTCACAAAACAAACTGAGGGTTACTGGGGGGTGGGAGGGTAGGGATAGGGTGGATGGGTTATGGACATTGGGGAGGGTTTGTGCTTTGGTGAATGCTGTGAAAGATGTAAGCCTGATGATTCACAGACCTGTACCCCTTGGGCAAAGAATAAAAATTAAAAAAAAAAGAAAGAATATTGAAAATATTTCTTAAGCTGCAAATGAGAAAATGTTCACAGGACGCTCAGAACAGTGCCTGACACCCAAAAAACAGGAATTGCATTTTCTTCAGCCCACGTTTTAGTTGTGTGAATAAGGAGCCCTTCTTCAGAAATTAGCTCCAGGCTGGTTAATCGGGGTCAGATATTATAAATGAGGTACTGAGTGAAAATATTTGCAACTTCTACAACAGACATAGAGCTAATATCTCTTACATATCCAGAGTTCTTGAAGAAGAAAAAGAAACTTGGTAGGAAAATAGGCAAAATACATGAATAGACAGTTTATAGGAGAAGATAAACAAATGTTCTTTAAACATTTAAAAAAACCAGAAGGTTACAGAAGGAAGGGGATGGGGGGATGGGGTATTAAGGAGGGCAGGTGTGGTGATGAGCAGTGGGTGTTATACACGATTAATGAATCACTGAACACTACATCAGAAACTAATGATGTACTATATGTTGGATAATTGGACATAATAAATAAATAAATTGATTATAATAATAATAATAAATAAGCCATCCTTGGGTGCCTGGGTGGCTCAGTCAGTTAAGAATCCTACTCTTGATTTTGGCTCAGGGATGATCTCAGGGTCATAAGAGCCCCACATCAGGCTCTGTGTTCGGTGAGGAATGTGCTTGGAATTCTCTCTCTCTCTCTCTCTCTCTCTCTCCCTTTGCCCCTCCCCTCCACTCTCTCTCTCTCAAATAAATAAATAAATCTTAAAAATAAAACTGTACGGTTAAGTTTGATTTGGAAATTGTTTTTCCCAGTTCTGTGTACTAAAAAGGTCCTCAAAACAATGGCATCAAACAGTAATGAACCGACATAGTCTAGATCATGACTTCTAAATACCATTGCCTATTCAAGGAAATCCTATGAGAAACTGATGGTTCCCTGCACAGAGCAGAGCAAATATCAGGTAAGTCTGGGACCTCTTGTTAGATCAGAAAGTAAAGAAGTAATCAAATAATGGTGGGGGCACATCAAAGGGACACAAAATTCATTGAAGGGCTCTCATTGACTGAATTTGAGAAAATCTGGGCATCGAAAAGAATAATCGCTGCAACTGGTGATTGAAGTTTTAAAATTCCATGACTCAATAGTGATACGGGAGATAGGGGGAGGAAGGGAGGTTCTTGTTAGAAAAAATGGCAGTTAGTAAATGTAGAAAAATGAGAATTTGGAAATCATTTTGTAACCTCCAATACAGTGATTGATTCAGAGAAAGATCATTATTGGACGCTATATCTTCTAAATGGAAGTTATTAGGAAATAGGATATTCACACAGAGCCAAGTATTATCCCACAAATTACATGCTTATCTAAATGTACCTTTAATTGTGTCTGAAATGTGAGAAATGTGTCTGACACCATCTAAACCAAGAAAACCATTTAATATCATTAATAGTGGAACAATCTGATAATGCATGCCTAGTGACATGATGCAATGTATTATATGTGGATTGCCTATGAAATGTTCTTGTTAAAAACACTGATCCTGAATCTGATCTACTCTAATCTAAACCTAATCTCCACTTCACATTAACAAGTTAAATGATACCATGAGTGGCTTAGTCTATTTGGGAAGCCATAATAAAATACCACACACTGGGTGGGCTTGTAAACAACAGAAATTTATTTCTCACAGTTCTGGAAGCTGGAAGTTCGGCATCAAGGTGCCAGCCAGCCTCTTCTCTTATGCTCACACAGTGGAAAAGGCAAGAAAGCCCTCGGGCCTCTGTCGTAAGAGTGCTGATCCCATCAGTGAGGACAAAGCCCCATTAAAGTAAACAGCTCAAAACTAGTAGGCTCAATTAAACTATTAAGTGGTCCCTAGTAACCTCCCAAAGTTGCCAACTCCTAATACCATCACCTTGTGCGTTAGGATTTCAACATATAAATTTGGGGTGGGAGACGCAAATATTCAGAGCACAACAATGAAGAAACAACCACACGCACACGCAGTATGTGAGATATTCAACAAGACAACTCCCCTGGGGCGCCTGGGTGGCTCAGTGGGTTAAAGCCTCTGCCTTCGGCTCAGGTCATGATCTCAGCGTCCTGGGATTGAGTCCCGCATTGGGCTCCTTGCTCGGCAGGGAGCCTGCTTCTCTCTCTGCCTCTCCCTGCTTGTGCTCTCTCTTTCTCTCTCTGACAAATAAATAAATAAATAATCTTAAAAAAAATTGTCTTAGGTGTGAAAGCAGTATTATTGTTATACAGGAGAATGTCCTCACAGTTTAAGGATGAGTGCAGAAGACTTTTTTTTTTTTAAAGATTTCATTTATTTATCTTAGAGAGAGAAGAGATCACGAGCAGCAGGGAGGGGTAGAGGGAGAAGCAGTCTCCCTGCTAAACAGGGAACCCAGACGTGGGACTTGGCCCCAGGACTCTGGGATTATGACCTGAGCCTAAGGCAGACATTTAATGACTGAGCCACCCAAGCACCCTGCAAGAGACTTTAAATGTGAAGAGAGTAATGTCTGCAACTTATTTTCAGATGATTTCAAAAACAAATGTGCGGTGTGTGTATACATACATAAACATATACATATATTCATATGTGTATGCATGTGTGTATATGTAAAAAATGAGAGAAATAATGCAAATAAGGTAACAAGTTAAAGTATGCCAAAATGATTCTGATTCTAAAGATCTCCAAAACATATTTTGAAAACCATTACACTAGACAATATGCAAACTGGATTCCCCAAATTAGTATTTGGTGGTAGCTAGTAGAAGCTCCTAGAAGCCAAAATATAATCCAGCTCTCCATACGTGTCTCTCCTAGTGCCTCAACTCAATCATGGTAATAACTGGGGTTTCTTAGTGCAACTTTATGAATGGACTTGTTCCCATTGGTTCTCTTGTCTGGCACATTGTGAAAGCTTTTATAATCTTAAAGACTTTTTTTTAATTTATTTGACACAGAGAGATTACAAGTAGGCACAGAGGCAGGCAGCGAGAGAGGAGGAAGCAGGCTCCCTGCTGACAGGGAGCCCAATGTGGGGCTCGATTCCAGGACCCTAAGATCATGACCCGAGCCGAAGGCAGAGCCTTTAACCCACTGAGCCACCCAGGCACCCCAGCTTTTATAATCTTAGCTCCAGACCTATTTTATTGCTTTTGTTTTTAATCTTAAAATAAAAAAATACTTCCCTCATCTTATATATCAATACAGAGAAAGTCTGATCTGATTCAGAAACATCTGTCTCAGGAAAGTCAGTAATTCTTGACTGCAGTTGAAGTGTGGGAACAGGTGACTTTTTCCTTTGACTTCACAAGCTCTCCAGGTAAATTATTATTTCCTTCTTTTCTGTAAGCTAAAGGGTCTGGAACTCTATGGTGCCTTCTACTTGTAAAGGCCTATCCTTCAACACCAACTGATCCAAGAGAAAACTATACAGTGAGAGGGCATGAACAACTTCATGAAACATGAAAATAAAATGCACACATTCTTACACAATATTTTAGAAGAGTAGGATGCTACAGTGGAAAAGATCAGAATCTATGTTTATGGCCCAGAGGAGAGAAGGATGGAGGCAGGGAGACTGAGAAGGAGGTCCCTTCCCCCATTCTTATACAATAGCAAGAGGGACAGAAAGAAAATGGCAAATCTAAGTGGCATTTGAATGGTATATTCTTTTTAAACATATTTGCTGGATTTCCACAAAATAGAAGGTAATTTTACCTATATCTTCTTTTTTTTTTTTAAGATTTCATCTATTTGAGAGAGTGCACAAGCAGTGGGGAGGGGCAGAGGGAGAGGGAGAAGCAGACTCCCCACTGAGTAGGGAGTCCAACATGGGGCTAGACCCCAGGACCCCAAGATCATGACTTGAGCGGAAGGCAGATGCTTAACTGGTTGAGCCACCCAGGGCACATCTCACTTCATTTTTATAGTTTTTTTGAGATAGGAGCTATTAAGTGTCCTGACTTCACTAACAGGCTTGGGGAGGTTAAATGGATTTCCTTGATAAGCTGCTGAGTCAGAATTCAAACTCAAACCTCTGACTTCATTTTTTTAAATTTATTTTTATTATTATTTGCCCAGGGGTAAATATTTGCCCCCCCCCCAAAATATCTTGATGAGGTAGGTATTACAAAAGAAAAGAAAAGAAAAAGAAACCTCGGGCGCCTGGGTGGCTCAGTGGGTTAATGCCTCTGCTTTCGGCTCAGGTCATGATCTCAGGGTCCTGGGATCGAGGCCCGCATCGGGCTCCCTGCTCAGCGGGGAGCCTGCTTCCCCCTCTCTCTCTCTGCCTGCCTCTCTGCCTCCTTGTGATCTCTCTCCCTCTGTGAAATAAATAAATAAAATCTTTAAAAAAAAAAAAAAAAGAAAAAGAAACCTCAATGCAAATGCATTCCAACCCAAGAAACCTTCAGAATGATGGTAACCAGTAAGAGAAAAGAAGTAGGGGCAAAGGATAAAGGCCATAGTAATATGATGATCACAATAACAATGATATTTGTCCAGTGCTGCTTCTCCTTTCTCCCTATAACAAACTGGTAAACAATATAAATTGTGTAAAGAGGCATGAGACATATAGAAGCCACAAGTCTTGCTTATAAGGAAATTATTGTTGTGTGAATATTTCATAAGAATTGATTATCAAAATGGTATCATACAATGATGTCGGTGAATGGCAGATAAGAATAATTTATTCAACAAATGTTTAGTTAAGTACTTTAGAACAGATACTGTTCTAAGCCCTGGGCATACGATAGTGAATAAATCATATAAAGTTTCCACCTTCATAGATCTCTTACAATAGTGAGGACATCGGCATTAAACAAGCAAGTGAATAAGCAATAGCTCAAATACCAACAAATGTTAGAAAGGAAATTAAGCAGGATGAGGGGTGATCATGGGACACTCTGAAAATGTGACAGTTGAGTTGATACCTGATGAACAAGAATCAGTTATATGAAAATTTGAGTTGTTGCATTCCAGGCTAAGGAAACAGTACATGCAAAGGCCCTGACGTAGGAACAACTTTGGCATGTTTAATGAACAAAAAAGAGGGCTGGAGCACAGTGGGCAAGGGAGAGAAACGTGGTCATAGGTGAGGTGGGAACCGTGAGCAAGGGCAAGGATATGAAGAGCAGTGGTTCCCAATCCTCTCTGCTCCTTAGACTCACTAGAGATGCTTTCTGAAAATACGGATGACTGGATCCCCTCTCTCAGAGAAACCAATTTAATTGGTCTGAGGTGGGACTCAGACATAGGTGCTTTGAAAAACACCTTGGAGATTCTGATAGATATCCAAGCTTCAGGCTTTAAAATACTAAGACTTTCAGAGAGTCTGGAATAAGGAGAATACGTGTGTAAGATTGCGGGTGGACACAGAAAATTAGTGAAATTTAAGCAGAGTAAGCTGAAGAATCATTTCAAAAGAACTATACTTTAAAGGACATCCTCTACAGAGAAATGTGAGCAATCTTAATTGCCTGACCTCCTGAGAACACGAAAGCATTGCCTGCCAAGAAAACTTAGCCCAAGAGGCACCAACACATAAAATACCATGACATTCCAACTTTCAAGCTAGCTAACATGTATAGAATCTGAGTATGTGTTAGACATTGTGTGCTTAGCACCTCTGTACAGAATTTCATTTTATCTTTACAATAATTTCATCTTATCTGTTAAGTATTTTAGAGATGATAATGCTAATCTTGGAGAGACTAAGTGTTTCACACAGCACCACATAGCCACTAAGTGGCAGAGCTGAAATTTGAACTCAGTGCTCTTTGATTCCAGTAAGTCTTTGATTGTCGCCACTCTCCTGTATGTGAATTCTCGTTTGCTAAGGTTACAAAATGGTCAGTTTTTATTTTTTTTAAGTATTGCTCCTCTAGGAAAGTTCTTTTGTGTTATGTTATGAAAGACTTCCAGAATTAGAATGAATCTAACATATTCTGGTAAAAGGACAACTCTAGTAGTCATTACCCAGCTACCCACTCCCCCTCCCCCAAGTAATGCGAGAATATGCACTCTGGCCAAGTGATAAGTTCTGGCCATTGAATGGGAATGATGTCTATCATTTCTAAGCTAGAACATGTAATTGCTCACTGTTCCACACCTACTGGTAACCCTTCAAATAATGGTTGTTCCATCTTCAGTCACAGAAGACCCATGATAGGCAAGTAGAAAGAGCAAAAATTAGCAAACCTTTGTTGTTTTATACACCATGGAGATCTGGGTGATTATTTGGTATATAGCATAGCATAATTTATCCTGGTACAAACTGGATCCTCTCTGAGTTTTATCAGGGAGGATAAACTATTAGTTTTACTAGGGAGGAAAATTCACTAGTTCAATTTATGTAAGATACAGGCCTGCAAAGAGCATGTGTATGTGTATATATGTATGTGTATATTTGTGTGTATGTTGCTAATAAGTATATTCAAAAGTAAAAACTCCAAGTCCATTAGTGGAAAACACTCCTCTAATTATTCTTTTAGTATGATCATTTATTCAACCTGACAAGGCAGTTGATAAATGGAAGACCAAATAACAGCCTCATTCAGACCACAAACACTTCCTTGGAAGGAGTATGTATATATGAGCTGAGCAAAGGAAAAAAAAGGTCTCCCAAAAAAGAACCTACCCATATTAATGTTTCCATGGGAGAAATACATGAATTCAGTCAACAAATACTGGGAGAGCTACTATGTGCCAGGCATTATCCAAAGTGCTAGAGATAAAATAGTGAACAGAACAGACAAAAATCCATCCTTTCATGAAGCTTATATTCCAGTGGAGTAAGGGAGGATAATGACATGGCTCCAAAGGCACTTAATTGTGCCAATACATTCTCTTCTTATTTCTCATGATCTGAGCATCCATCTGAATAAATGAGAAATGTAAATCCAACACCTCCCTTTTGCATCAACAGTTGGGGTAAAGTGTGAAGCAATATGTGTGATCGTCTCATCTACACTATCTGGGGCCCTGAAATGCAGGTCACCAATCTGGCTTAAACTCTTAAATACAGGTTTTCATTTCCCTTCATAGAAAACAATAGCTCTTTCTTCTTCTGGCTGCACCTGGTGCCCTGCCCACTGGACTAGAGAAAGAAATGGAGTCAATGTTTTGAACATTACATCTGGCCTCTAAAGTTCCCTTCATCCCCTTGGGAACCTCTAAAGAAATGACTCTCCCTAGGGCAATTATCCACTCGGGCCATAAGTTTCCAGGGGTAGAGTTTAAAGTCAATGGTAACACCATTTTTGACTCTAACTGGTGTGTTTGCATAGAAAATACTGCAACTCAAGGTCAGCTATGGCTTAATGTATGTGCCGTCTCATCCAAGGTGACAAAGGCAGTAACAATCCCACCTCACTTTTTCATTCTAATAACTATGAGCTGTGTGAATCTGTAACTTGGGTATGCCCAGGACCCTGCACAGAGCCTGGTACAAAGTAGGTTAAGGAGTAAATATTTTGGAGAATAAATGTATCCTAAATAATCATAGGTATATGTGTATTTCAGTTCATAATCTTACTTTAAAATTTCACTAACCCAAAAAATTAATTAGTCACCATTACAGGTTGCAAAAGTACCAACTCAATATGTTGATAATTGATGACAATAAAAAAGAGAGAGAATCAAGTATTAAAATGTGGCCTGGGGGCACCTGGGTGGCTCCATCAGTTAAGTGTCTGCCTTCAGCTTGGGCCATGATCCCGAGGTCCTAGGATTGAGTCCAACACGGGCCTCTCTGCTCCAGGGGAGCCTGCTTGTCCCTTCCGTTTGCCTGTTGCTCTGTCTACTTGTGCTCTCTGTCTCTGTAAAATAAATAATCTTTTTAAAAAAATTAAAAATTAAAAAAAAATTAGGGGCACCTGGGTGGCTCAGTGGGTTAAAGCCTCTGCCTTTGGCTCAGGTCATGATCTCAGGGTCCTGGGATCAAGCCCCACATCGGGCTGCCTGCTCAGCAAGGAGCCTGCTTCCTCCTCTCTCTCTGCCTTCCTTTCTGCCTACTTGTGATCTCTCTGTGTCAAATAAATAAATCAAAATCTAAAAAAAAAAAAAAAAATTTTTTTAATTAAAAATTAACCTCTCAGAGTTCCAGTTTCCTCATTTATAAAGTAGTACTAGTAGTGTCTACTTCATAAGATTTTTGTGAGGATTACCTGAAATAATAGCATAGGAGATCTCAGGAAATTATAAAGTACTGTACACATGTAAAGGATAGCTGTTATTATCATGTGAACAGTTTCTGTGGAAAACAGATCCCTGGGTGCCTGGGTGGCTCAGTGTTATTAAAGCCTCTGCCTTCAGCTCAGGTCATGATCTCAGGGTCCTGGGATCAAGGCTCACATCAGGCTCCATGCTCGGCAGGGAGCCTGCCTCCTCCTCTCTTTCTGCCTACTTGTGATCTCTCTCTCTCTGTCAAATAAATAAATAAAATCTTTAAAAAAAAAAAAAAAAAGAAAGAGAGAGAGAAAGAAAATAAAACGGATCCCTGAGGATTTTTAGATCCCTAACGTCTGGATTGTTGTGCTTATACAAACCTGAGGAATGATTCGACTTTCCCAGCCAATGATCCAAGCAGTTTACCTAAGGGGTTAAGTGTAGATTCTCTATTCTAATATAACGTGCAACCCCCCCTTAAAACCTATGCTAGATTATAATTGCCATCTCACTTGCCAGGGATGAAGTATGCTCCCTAAAGGCCCAGCTAATGGTCCAAGCTGCATGTCCATATAGTCCCTGAGGTCTTCTGCATAACAAGGTCCCTGGTAATTGTCATCACTGGAAGAAATCTTGGCCCTTCCAAAGGACCCATTAGAGAGCTGGTGGCAATTTAACAGGGGTGGCTTGTTATCTTTTCTTCCTAGCTTAAGTAAAAGGCTCCCATAGGACACCTGTGTAACTAAGTAAGAAAGCATAGAATACATAGTACCCCTCGTAGGAGGGAGAATTCAGCTCTTACAATCCAAACAAAGCATTCGAAGACCTCAGAGATGTTCAAAGAGCCAAATGGATCCCAGGTGACTATGGCTGGAAGACTACACCCCAAATTTTGAATGAAAGCACTAGGAGAGAGAATATTTGAGAAGTGGATCTCAGGAGTGAGTTGTCCGGGAATTAGGGATTGTTTTTCATGACATCCTTGGGAAAGAATACTAAGTACTGTCTCATATCATCAGGTCCTGGCCCTGCTATTGGTATATAACACGTATGTAATAGGTGAAGCAGATATCTAGGAATGTCTGCCTAGCAACCAACTTCTGAGAATAGCCTATCTCATCTATATGACTATTATGACAGTCCATACAGAGAAACCTGGAAAACACTCCCTGAGCCCAGTGATCAAGATTAACAAGATCAGTGACAAGTCAAGTTAATAGCCTGCACCCTTGATGTGGTGTAATGAGAATGGCACTTCACTGCTGTGACCTTCTTCCCCAACACCAGTGATCCCAGTCTAACCATGGGGAAAACATTCCCTGGATCTCTGTGTACAGTCTTAGTAACTTTTCTGTAAATTAAAACTATTCTAAAGTAAAAATTAGGGCAACCCTCTCAGGTCCCCTCCCTCTTTGGGAGCTTTGTATATCACTATACCATCACTCAGTAAAACTTACTTTGCTGCCCCCCCAAAAAGGAAAAATTATTATTAAAATTGTATTTAGGGAAATAAAGAACAGATTCAATCTGTTTTTTAAAAAGTACTGTATGAAAATCATTATGGAAGGGGAAATAGTGGTGGGTTTGCCAATATGATGCCAAGATTTGAGGAAGTTGTACAGTGCTTAACAGGTAGATACTCCCCATCAGGAAATAATAGTGGTTATTGAGGTATGGAATAAAATATTTTTCTTTTTTTTTTTAGGATTTTATTTATTTATTTGACAGAGATAGACACAGTGAGAGAGGGAACGCAAGCAGGGGGAGTGGGAGAGAGAGAAGCAAGCTTCCTGCCAAGCAGGGAGCCCAATGTGGGGCTCGATCCCAGGACCCTGGGATCATGACCTGAGCTGAAGGCAGACGCTTAATGACTGAGCCACCCAGGTGCCCCTAAAATATTTTTCTTAAAAAAAGGGGGGGGCGCTGAGCAGTGGTTACCTGGGTAGCTCAGTTGGTTGTCTGCCTTTGCCTCAGATCATGATCCTGGAGTCCTGGGATCAAGCCCCCTGTCAGGCTCCCTGCTCAACGGGGAGTCTGCTTCTCCCTGTCCCTCTATTCCTCTCCCTCTGTTCATCCCCTGTACTCCCCACGCCCTGCTCATACTAGTGCTCTCTAGATCTCTCTCTCAAACAAATAAATAAAATCTTTTTTAAAAAGGAGCTGAGGAAATGAACATAAATACAAAGTAGGGTAGAAAAGCAAGATAAAAAACTAGAATAAGGTGGGGACATAAAACACATGCCACAAAGACCTCTCCATTTGCTAAAAGTGTGCCAGAAATTTGGCTAGAGCTTTTCAGCACCCAGCTAAAAGAGGGGAAGGAAGCATGATTGAGCACATTTAGAGTCCATAAAACAAATGCACACCAGTTGGTTAGAAAAATCCCACTTTTCCTGATATTTAGTCCAGAGAGAAAGTTTTCTCCTGTATCTTACCGTGAACATCATCTTCAATACTATTCCCACGCTAAATTCAGCAATGACTTTCTCCTTGGTTCATTTCTATGCCCAAGAAAATATAGTATTTCAGCAATATACAATTTGATAAAATCAAATTCTGTGAAGGTTTAGGAGCAGACCATAACTGGACCACAGCAACGAAGTCCAGATAGCCTGCTGAGGTGGGAGTTGGATTGACATCCTCTTCAGAAAGTTGAGACTGATAAAGACCATATCAACTCTACACAGAGACAGGCCAAGGAAGGCAAATAATCACTGGACACTACACTATTTCAGGCTATGCACTCGGAACAGAGGTGTCACAGATGAATAAGACATGGGACCTGTACTGGAGGACATTACATTCTTGGGAAGAGATATGTAAATCACCAAAGTATTGCATGTGGCATGTGAATGGGTTTAAAGAGGGAGTGGTCGATTATACCCTGGCAGTAGTGAGGAAGGCGATATGTGATTCAGAAAATGTTTTTTTTCAAAGAAGAGGTATTTAGGATTGTTACTCTGGTAATGTAGTGGATACATAGGAAGTGAAGATTCCAGGACACACAGGAGTTGGGAGGTGTTCCAGAGGTTAAATAGAAAGAGTGGCTGGCTTCTAACTCTGTTTCTAGCCCATCTGAAACTGAAAGGGACCAATATTATACCGGTCAATTGTTATTTGGTTGTAAGTAACAGAATCCCAATCTATACCACTTGAGGGGAGAAAAGGATTTAGTGGTCTGGTGAATCAAGAATGTACTGCTGGAGGGTTGCCTGGGTGGAAAATTCAGTTGAGTGTCCAACTCAGTTTTGGCTCAGGTCTTGATCTTAGGGCTGTGGAATCGAGCCCCTGCATTGGGCTCACACTCAGTATGGAGTCTACTTGAGTTTCTCTCCCTCTCCCTCTGCCCCTCCCCCTTGTGCTCTCTGTCTCAAATAAACAAATAAATCTTTTTTTAAAAAAAAAGAATGTATTGCTAGAACTCACACATGAATTCAGCAAAGTCACAGGATATAAAATCAATGTGCAGGAATCTGCTTTATTTCTATACACCAATAATGAAGCAGCAGAAAAAGAAATCAAGGAATTGATCCCATTTGCTATTGTATCAAAAACAATAAGATACATAGGAATAAACCTAACTAAAGAGTTAAAAGATCTGTACTCTGAAAACTATAGAACATATATGAAAGAAATTGAAGAGGACACAAAGAAATGGAAAAGCATTCCATGCTTATGGATTGAAAGAACAAACATTTTAAAATGTCTATACTATCCAAAACAATCTACGAATTTAATGCTTTTCCTATTAAATTACCACCAGCATTTTTCACAGAGCTAGAACAAACAATCCTAAAATTGTATGGAACCACAAAAAACCCAAATAGCCAAAGCAATCCTGAAAAAGGAAAACAAAACTGGAGGCATCACGATTCCAGATTTCAAGGTATATTACAAAGTTGTAATCATCAAGACAATATGATACTGGCACAAAAACAAACACATAGATCAATAGAACAGAAAATAGAACCCAGAAATGAATCCACAACTAATGGGGGTCATCCATGGTCAACTATGGTCAACTAATCTTTGACAAAGCAGGAAAGAACATCCAACGGAAAAAAGTCTCTTCAATAAATGGTGTTGGGAAAACTAGACAGTAACAGGCAGAAGAATGAAACTGGACCACTTTCTTACACCATACACAAAAATATATTGAAAATGGATGAAAGACCTAAAATAAGACAGGAAACCATTAAAATCCTAGATGAGAACACAGCCAGGAACCTCCTTGACCTTGGCCATAGCAATGTATTAGACACATCGCTGGACGCAAGGGAAACAAAAGCAAAAAAGAACTATTGGGACTTCATCAAGATAAAAAGCATCTGCACAGTGAAGGAAACAACCAACGAACTAAAAGGCAACCTATGGAATGGCAGAAGATATTTGTAAATGACATATTTGATATAGGGGTAGCATTGAAAATCTATAAAGAACTTAACCAAACTCAACACCCAAAAAACAAATAATCCAGTTAAGAAATGGGCAGAAGACATGAATACTTTTCCAAAGAAGACGTCCAGATGGCTAACAGACACATGAAAAGATGGTCCACATCACTCATCATCAGGGAAATACAAATCAAAACCACAATGAGATACCACCTCACACCTGTCAGAACAGGTAAAATTAACAACACAAGAAACAACAGGTATTGGTAAGGATGTGGAGAAAGGGGAACCTCTTGCACTGTTGGTGCAAACTGATAAGGCCACTCTGGAGACCAGTTTGGAGGTTGCTCAAAAAGTAGAAAATAGAACAACTCTATGATCCAGCAATTTCATTATTAGGTATTTACCCAAAGGATACAAAAATACAGATTTGAAGGGGTACATGCACCCAGATGTTTATAGCAGCATTATCAATAATAGCCAAACTATGGAGAGAGCCCAAATGTCCATCAACTGATAAATGGATAAAGAAGATGTGGGTATATATAATATCACTTAGCCATCAAAAAGAATGAAATCTTGCCTTTTTACAATGACAAGTGATGGAACTAGAGTGTATTATGCTATGTGAAATAAATTAGAGAAGGACAAATACCATAGATCTCACTCATATATGGAATTTAAGAAAGAAAACAGATGAACACATAGGAAGGGGGAAAAGAAACAAAGGAGAGAGGGAAACAAGTCATAAGAGACTTTCAACAATAGAATACAAACTGAGGGTTGATGGAGGGAGTTGCTGGAGGGTGGGGGAGATGGGCTAGATGGTTAAAGGATATTAAGGAGGGCACTTATGATGAGCGCTGGTGTTGCATGCAAGGGATAAAACACTGAATTCTATTCCAGAAACCAATATTGCAGTCTATATTAACTAACTGAAATATAAATTTTTTAAAAAATGAGAGAAAAAGGGCACCTGGGTGGCTCAGTCGGTTAAGCCACTGCCTTTGGCTCAGGTCATGATTCCAGGATCCTGGGATCAAGTCCCACATCGCCCCCTGCTCGGCGGAGAACCTGCTTCTCCCTCTCCCTCTGCCTCCTGCCCTGCCTACTTGTGTTCTCTGTCTCTCTGTCAAATAAATAAATAGGGGCGCCTGGGTGGTTCAGTTGGTTAAGCCGCTGCCTTTGGCTCAGGTCATGATCCCAGGGTCCTGGGATCGAGTCCCTCATTGGACTCCCTGCTCAGCAGAGAGCCTTCTTCTCCCTCTCCCTCTGCCTGCTGCTCTGCCTGCTTATGCTCTCTCTCTGTCAAATAAATAAATAAAATCTTTAAAATAGATAGATAGATAGATAGATAGATAGATAGATAGATAGATCTTTTTTAAAAAAAAATGAGAGAAAAAAAGAATGTATTGATCAGCCAAACCACAGGAAGATCCAGGTGCAGCTGGGCCTTTTGCATGTTGTGGTCCCTTTCTGAGATGCCTGTTAGCTCGCCTTACCACTACTGTCTTGCCATCCTCCAAAACCCAATTCAAATTTCATCTCCTCCAGGAACCTCTCCTACACCTACCTTGAACACCAGCCCAGCCTGTGTTAAGCTCTACTGTTTCCTGTTAGGAATAGGGGAATGGAATGTGCCGGGGAGGAAGATGCCACCTCCTAATGAGCACTATCACTGGTTGAGCCTGTGCTTATTGTTCAATAGCCAATTATTGGCCAATTTTGAGCCAATTATGAGCCAATAATTGGCTCAAGATGCTGTCTTCCCTCTTATGATTACATCAGACCCACCCAGATAAACTAGGATAATCTCCCCATATCAAGGTCCTTAACTTAATCACATCTGCAAAGTCCCTTTTGCTGGATAAGCTAACATATTCAGTTTCTGGAGGTTAGGACATGGACATCTTTGGAGAGGGTTTATTCTGTCTACAACACTGGGCTTAGCCTTGGGACTTCATTCATTAAAGGACCAAGGAGCCCTGTTGATATCTGAGCCCATGAGAGATACTCTCTTCTGGGTATCATGTGGGGTACCAGTGAACTCTGAATGTCAAAATGTTACTATCTGATCACTGTCATCAATAAGCAACATTTAGGCACAGACTTCACTAACCCCAATTCCTGTTGCCAGCAATTGACACTCACAAAGGTACAAGCAGTGAAAGTTTATGTTCAAACTAGTGAGCAACACTGTCTCAAAAGTTTTTCCAAATGAGATCATGCCAGGACAGACACCTTATAGTGATCAGCACATAGTCAATGCTCAATAAAAGCCAGGAGTTTGAAGGATTTATTATGATCACCTCTAATCAATGAGTTGAGACTTCAGATATGATTCCCTTAGCTGTCCTTTGCCAGGATGACAGGCTGTATCCAGCCAAGCCACAAGAGTCAAGCATGCCAATATTCCAGGCTACTTGAAAATCATGAGAGACTGTGATAATAGGCCATTGAGTACTATGGATCTTGATATCATCAGCTCCATGGACAAGAATAATCCCCTAATGTGCTGGGGCTTAGCACTGAACCATAAAAGGAAGTTGGTCCTGCATTTCCTCTCTCCCCTCCCAGCTATGTCTTATAAATTGCTGTTGCTTTAACCACAGGTTGTCCAGAGAAACGTCAACTCTCCTCCCACAGGATTTTGATCCTCCCAACTGTGCACCAGAGACTCCAGACTATAATGGCATAGATGCCACCAAAAGAAAAGAAGGAAGGAACCAATTTTTTGGCAGATACGGAGCTGAGTCTTTGTGAAGAAGCTGAAGGCCTTTCTGGACCGATAATACCATTTTCTGGTAAGGAATAAATGCATGTGGTAGCATGGAAGTGATTCTAGGAAATGAGAAGTTGTGAAAGTATGTTTAAATGTATAGAAGAGAGCATCAGAGTCCCATTGTCTTGCCATAATTGTATAACTGTTGCTTCAACCCTGGATAAATGTCCCTTTGACAGGAAAAAGGACTGTGCTACTTTACGAAGGTTGATAGAAATATAGCAAAAATCTGTGATAGCATTTCCTTGCGTTGGCTCTGGAGAGAACAAATGCAGGCTGGAATTTGTGCTGCGTGCTCCATGAATAGCTTTTATTAATTACTCACCTCCCGGAGCCTCAGTCACCTTATAGGTAAACAAAATGCCTAGGGTGCCTGGGTGGCTCAGTCCGTTAAGTGCCTGGACTCTTGATTTCGGCTCAGGTCGCGATCTCAGGGTTATGATCTCAGGATTGTGAGACCAAGCGCCATGTCGGACTTAACCTAGCCTGGAGCCCGTTTAGGATTCTCTCTCTCCTCCCTCTGCCCCCACCCACTCCACTCACACTCCACTCATGCTGGCTTTCTCTCTCTCTCTCTAAAAAAAATTTAAAAATAAAAATAAAACAAAATGCTCGCCTTCGAATGGTGTTGAGATAATTAAACACGATATTGCATAAAAAACACAGTGCTGAGTGCACACTAATTGCTCGAACATCTTTCCACTAGTAAAGTTTCCCCTAACACACTGGAAATCACTAAGACTTTAGAAATCACCTACTTAAATTATCTCACTTTTACAGATATCTTCGGGAAATATTTTGTTAAACGTGTATATACGAATTTCTACTTAGATAATGTTTGGACCTTAAAGAGTCAGTGATTCTCAGATTTGACCATGGAATCATATGAACTTCCCAGAGGACGCAAAGTCAGGAAATGGCTGTGTTCAATGGAAAATGGCGGCTCTTCAGAGTTTCATGGTCTCCCTAATGGCCTATCTGTACAAATTTACCCAGAAAAGCAATAACAGACTAAAGAGATAGAAAGAAGAAATGTTACTGGCAAAAAAATTTTACAGTTTAACTTAAAAATCCTAACCTGTGATATCCTGATTAGTATTTTATTATTAATTATTGTGTTTGCATATGCAAGACCTATTTCACTGATTATGCACATAATGCAGGTAATGATGAATTCAGATCAGATCTATTTTATATTAAGTTTCAGATTTTTTTGTATGTTAATTTGATGATATGGTATATTTATCTATGGAGGTATGGGAAATCAAAACAACTCAAGAAAAAATCATTTTTCAATTTAGAGGAGAAGATGAAGGAAATTTGCATTAAAAACTATCTGCTCTATTTTCTGCACCATTCTCCTTAGGAAGCAAGAATGTTCTAGGTGTCCCATGTCTTGACAATCTTTCTAACTCATCATTAAATTGGGACCAAGAAAGGTCAAAATGATGGAAGCGAAGACTAAAATGTTTTAGGCTGATGACAGCTGAGTTCAGCCCCAAGAGCCTGGAGCACAGTGACAGAGCATTAAAAGAGGCAAAAATAAGCCACCAAAATGTTGGTGGCTCCAATCCAATAGCTTTTCTAGTTTTTTTTGGATATCAAACAGTGAAAGCCTTCTGCCATAAATAGTTGTGAAGTTTGATTTTTAACGTGCAATGTTTACTGGGTCCTAGCTACCCACCAGGCACCATGTAAGGTGGTCACTGAAACCCCACAACTAGCCAATGAAGAAGATACAACCATTGCTCTCACTGCACAGATGAAATGAAACTTGGAGATAATAAGCAACCTGGCCAAGTTGCATCCAGAGAGGCAAGTGTGGATGCAAGTATGTGTGTTGTATATGTGCACACGTACACGTGTGCATGTGAGTGTGTGCATGTTTAGGAAAGAAGTGGGGTGTCACTTTCAGCAAAACGCTAAATCATAAGCATGGCCCCCGCTACTTTCCCTCTCCCCACCCTTCTCTACTCTTGCTGCCTCCACCATACCTGCCCAGGAGGACCCTCTTCTTTCTTCCTTGACATAATGGAGAATTTAATACCAATGTGTTGCCAGAAATAGCTCTTCCTGGGTTACAGTAAATTGCATTTGCACCAAATGAACCTCCTACTTCTCCAGACATCACCCTGAGTTGCAAAGAAGTCTTGACCACAACAATAAGGAAATGGTACACCCTGCATCCTTTGTTCTGCTGTTTATGTTATCACCACGTGGCGGACTCAGGCACCCTTTGCACCTGCAGATTTTTCCATCCTATACAAGGCAACTAAGTAGGACCAGAAGGCAAAAAAGATAAGGGTCTTCATCTTAAGCAAACAAACAAACAAAAAAAACAAAAACAAAAAACAAAAAACACAAACCCTTTATTGCATAAGGTAACACAAAGGAGGCTGAA
This sequence comes from Ailurus styani, assembly GCA_002007465.1. Classification (NCBI taxonomy): domain Eukaryota; kingdom Metazoa; phylum Chordata; class Mammalia; order Carnivora; family Ailuridae; genus Ailurus; species Ailurus styani. Next base: position 2,685,995 of record LNAC01000228.1, on the reverse strand, counting down.
TAGCAGAGAGGTTGAGTACCCAAGCTCTGAGGTCAGGCCACAGAGGTGGAAACATGGCTTCTGCCACTATGAGATGGATGACCTTGGCCAAGTTATTTAAGTCTACATAGGTCTCAGTTTCCCCATCTGTAAAATGAGATAATAATGGCACCAACCACACAAGTTTGTCATGAATGCTAAATGATATCAGGAATGCAGAATGCCTGGTCCACAACAAGCACTTAAAAACACTGGCTTCTGGGTGCCTGGGTGGCACAGGGAGCCTGCTTCCTCCTCTCTCTGCTTGCCTCTCTGCCTACTTGTAATCTCTCACTCTCTGTCAAATAAATAAATAAAATCTTTAAAAAAAAAAAAACACTGGCTTCTGTTATTGAAGACAACTCTGTAAGTCATGTTAAGTAATAAGGATAAAATACACAGCCTCTACCCACACCATTTATGTAGGTTAGGGAGACAAGACACATATATTGAAAACAATTAATAAGGCAGAAAACCATCATGTGAGGAATACTGACGCATATTATGGAAATTCAGAGGAAGTAATAACAGTATTATTAAAAAAAAGTTAAATTACAGATGGCAGTAGGAAGGTGACTTTACTAATGTCACAAAGCTAGTTTTGAGAGTCAGAGTAAAGTCCAGGTCTCCTGATTCATGAAGTAAAACTATTTCATGAACCTATGCCACCATGATACTAGTGAAAATAATCTTAACAAAAGCAGTAGCTAACATGTTGAAGGTACTGTCTATATGCTGGGCGTTTTACACACATTATCTTATTAAATCCTCATAATAACCCTAGGAGACAGGTATTATATTCCTCCCCCAGAAGGAAGAGGAATGACAGACTAAATCTTAGAGCTAGAAATGGACATTCATGAAAAGTGAGTGGACTGCTTTACTGGAAGAGGAAATTCAAGGGAGGAATTAGAAAATACAGTTAGAATCGAGTATGAAGCAGACAGAAGCAGGGCTTGAATGTCCATTGTGGCCGCAAATATTCTGTTTGTCTATTGTTTGGTTGGGGGATAGGGTAGGGACAGAAGATGGGAGCTTGACAGTTCTATAGTTGTTGGTTTTATTTTGTTTTGTTTTTAAGAATAATCTGATCATAGAATGAAGAGGGAGAGGTCAGTGGCAGGGAGACTGGTGAGCAGCTGACTGCTAAAGCTCTGAAGAAAAATGAGTCTTTTCCAGGTGTTCTCCAGCTTCCAAGGGGGTGGGGTGGCACACAGCCACAGTCCACTTCCCAATCGCACCACAGAGCATCCAAAGAAACTAACGCTCTCCACTCATCTCTCCCCACAGGCTGCAGAACTTCCACATCCACATCAGTTGACAAAGCCCTTTGGGAATCATGATGATTTTTTTCCGATACCAGACATTCAGATTCATCTGGTTTGCTAAGCCAAGTGGCCGGTACCTTCACAAAAATCACCAGCTTCGGGCGCCTCTGACTCTTGCTGACTTTGAAGCCATAAATCGCTGTGAGAAGTCACTGCCTAAGAACTTTAACTTTGCTGGCGATGTGCTGGACCAGTGGTCCCAAAAGGAGAAGGTATGACATGACAGGCTTCTATTAGATCCTTGGCACCCACATATGTCTCAGGTTTCCATTTCCTTGTTCCATGGTCCATTTGTCATTCTTCATTCAGTTCTTTCATCCTTCTTGGTTTCCTTTGCTTGTTTTCCTCTTGCTCTCCTCTCTCTCTCCAGGGAAGATCTTTGATTCACAACTCCATGTGCTATCTTTCTCTGGAACTTCCTCGGTCCTCCTTATGGTGGTTATTTATAGAATCCTGCCTCTTTTCCTTCATTTTCTCCAAGTTCCACGCAGCAGCTCTTTGTTCTCCATTCATCTGTTTGGGCTGGTCACAGCCTTATCCAAAAAGCAGTAATTTGAACTCTGGTTTTATTTTATTTATTTAGTTAGTTAGTTAGAAGTTAGCTAGTTCAGTTAGTCACTGTATCATGTTGTTTTTTTTTTTTTTTAAAGATTTTATTTATTTATTTCACAGAGGGAGAGAGATCACAAGGAGGCAGAGAGGCAGGCAGAGAGAGAGAGAGAGGGGGAAGCAGGCTCCCCGCCGAGCAGGGAGCCCGATGCGGGCCTCGATCCCAGGACCCTGAGATCATGACCTGAGCCGAAAGCAGAGGCATTAACCCACTGAGCCACCCAGGCGCCCTGTATCATGTTTTTGATGTAGTGTTCAATGATTCATTAGTTGTGTATAACCCCCAGTGCTCATCACAATACATGCCCTCCTTAATACCCATCACCCGGTGATCCCATCCCCAACTCCCCTCCCCTCTAAAACACTCAGTTTGTTTCCCAGGGCCCACAGTCTCTCATGGTTCCTCTCCCTCTCTGATTTCTCCCCCTTCAGATTTCCCTCCCTTCCCCTATGGTCCTCTATGCTATTGCTTATGATCTGCATATGAGTGAAACCATATGATAATTGTCTTTCTTTGCTTGATTTATTTCACTTAGCATAATCCCTCCCAGTTCCATCCATGTTGATGCAAATGGTGGGTATTCATCCTTTCTGATGGCTGAGTAATATTCCATTGTATATATGATCCACATCTTCTTTATCCATTCATCTATTGAAAGGTGTCTCTGCTCCATCCACAGTTTGGCTATTGTAGATTTTGCTGCTATTTTATAATAAAAGTCATCACTGGAGTGATTAGGAGAGAATCAGACATTAAAAAGAATAAAGCAAAAAGCCTTGAGTGTTTGCAGTGTAGCCTCAGGTCGAGTCCCTGCTTACTGACCCCAACCCATGCTGAGCACTGAGCTAGATACTTACCTATCAGTGCTTATCAAAATTTACTGCAAGGACCTGTGCCTCAGAAGATATACAAGGTTTCAAATAATGTTGAATCAATCTTTCCTATTGAACTGAGGGAATAGTCTTCCTTTAATTCCATTTATATCTTTAATAGCTCTCTTATACTTGTTAAACTGTCTTTTGAACAAAAGAGCAGGTAGAAGTTGAAAATCTCTGGGCATATTTTGTTTTTAACATATTTATTTTTCAGTAACCTATTTTAACAAGTGGTACTGGTTCTCCAATTATGGTGACAAGTAAATGCATTTTCCTTCTTAAATAAATGTGCACAAGAAAAGTGAGTGAATGTAAAGAAAAATACAAAGAACAATAGCACAGGTGTAGACAGATCTGGCAAAAATACAATGACTAAAGATTGAGAAACACTGGCCTATATTATTTCATCAAATCCCCATCACCAACCTGGGGGTTGCAGATAAAGAAATTAAACTCATAGCAGTTAAGCTCCTTATCCAAGGTCACCAGTCCCAAGGGTATGGGAAACAGCCCCTGATGTTAGGGAGCTTATACCCATAGGGCAGGGCCTATGATAGAGTGTAATGGAGTCATCTGGCATTTGAGCATAATGCTGCAGAAACACAGAGACGTCAGGAAGGAGAAGAAGAGGAGCCTAAGGAAAGCTTCACAGAGCAAGTAAAATGGAAATTGAGTTTTGAAATAGTTTCCAACCAGGGAAGGTAAAAGGAGAATTCCAGATATTCCAGATAGGGGAAGAAAGGAGGAATAAACTTTTTCCCCCACATAACACATAAAGCAAAGAGATTTTGCAGCATAGACAGTATACTCTGTAGAATGGTATAAGAAGTTTCCTCCAGAAATCAATTCCTTGATGAATCTCCCCCAAAGGTCCACCATCTTGTGCTTTGTTACCTATGAAACCCATACTTCATCCCTTGGGGTAAAAAAAAAAAATTTAAAAATAGATAATTAAGTTCCTAGTCAAACTTAGTACAAAAATTGGAGTTATTTGGATGGAACTGAATCTAACTTAAGCAAGAAAAAAAATCTGTTGGACATGGGAGTGCTCACAAAACTGGACAGTCAGTCTCAGCAAGACGAGGAAACCAGGACAGTTCCCTGGGGATATGTAAGCACCAAAAGCCCATACACAGGTTTTGTTTTGACCATATTCTATCTTTTGGTTATCCTCAGAAAACTTAAAATCTGGGAGAGAAGGTCTGACTCACCCCACCTGGGTCACATGCCACCCACTGGTGGGTGAACAATTACCCTGATGGGTTGTCTCACCTAGGCTGTACTCAATAGGAGAGGAGTAGTTCCCCCAAAGACAAACTGAGGTGCTGTTACTGGACTCTACCAGCACGGGTGCTGAGGAGAAGTAATGGCAGATGTCCCATCTATTTGGTGGACCAGTCATGTAAGCTCTCTTTCTTTCCCATGTGCCCATGGCCAGACAGGAGAAAGACCAGCCAATCCAGCCCTGTGGTGGGTGAATGGCAAAGGGGACGAAGTGAAATGGAGCTTTGAAGAACTGGGCTCCTTGTCCCGAAAGGCTGCCAATGTGCTCACCAAGCCCTGCGGCCTGAAGAGAGGAGATCGAGTGGCCGTGATTCTGCCCCGTATCCCAGAGTGGTGGCTTATAAACGTGGCTTGTATGCGAACGGGTCAGTGCCAATATTAAACATGTCTTTTTTTAAAGAAGATTTATATATTCACTTTAGAGAAAGCATGCACACTAGTGTTCGTAAGTAGATGGGAGGAGGGGAGGAAGAGGGAGAGAGAATCTCAAGCAGACCCCTCACTGAGTAGAGAGCCAGACCTGGGCTCCATCTCATAACCCCGAGATCATGACGTGAGCAGAAACCAAGAGCAGATGCTCAACCAACTGTGTCACCAGGTGCCCCAATATTTAACATTTCTAAACCATGCAGAAACAGAGAAAGAGTGAAATCTGAGGTTTTTCTGAATTGTTAGTTCCGACTGAAGCTATCCTTACAAAGAACAGAAAAATAAGAGTTGAGATGAAGAACAACCATGATGGAATAATACCAATAATAATAACTATTATTATTAAGAGGTGGTTATTGCAAAAAAAAAAAAAGGTTTGCAAGAGAGGAAACTGAGATTCAGAGATGTTAAGAAGCTTGTCTGAAGTTACACAGCTAGAAAGCTATGCAATTGGGATTTATTTATTTATTTTTAAAGATTTTATTTATTTGTTTTTTGAGAGAGAGGTGAGAGGGGAAGAGGCAGAGGGAGAGAGAATCTCAGTGTGGAGCCCAATGCGGTGCTCAATCCCACAACTGTGAGATCATGATCTGAGCCAAAATTAAGAGTCCGACACTTAACCAACTGAGCCACCCAGGTGCCATGCAATTGGGATTTAAACACGAAGCTCTATCAAAGCAAATGTGGATAACAGTACCTCTTGGCAGAGGTGGTTATGATGTATTTATCAAGAATTTACTTTCTTGAATATATTTGGATTCTCCCTAATATGAAAATAATAAAGGAAGAAAAAGCATTTTAAGAACTAAGTACTTAAGGGTGCCTGGGTGGCTCAGTGGGTTAAAGCCTCTGCTTTCGGCTCAGGTCATGATCTCAGGGTCCTGGGATCGAGGCCCACATCGGGCTCCCTGCTCAGCGGGGAGCCTGCTTCCCCCTCTCTCTCTCTCTCTGCCTGCCTCTCTGCCTCCTTGTGATCTCTCTCCCTCTGTGAAATAAATAAATAAAATCTTAAAAAAAAAAAAAGAATGTAAGGACTTAAAATCAGAGAAAGACAATTATCATATGATCTCTCTGATATGAGGAATTCAAGGGGCAGGGCCAGGGGTCATGGGGGATAGGGAGGGAAAAAATGAAACAAGATGGGATTGGGAAGGAGACAAACCAGGAGAGACTCTTAATCTCACGAAACAAACTGAGGGTTACTGGGGGGTGGGAGGATTGGGATAGGGTGGATGGGTTATGGACATTGGGGAGGGTTTGTGCTATGGTGAGTGCTGTGAAAGGTGTAAGCCTGNGGGAAAAAAAAAAAAAAAAAAAAAAAAAGAATGTAAGAACTTAAAGAATATGACTGTGGAACCGAGTTGGAAAACCTCTGCTTCTTTTTTTTTTTTTTAAGATGTTATTTACTTATTTGACACAGAAACAGAGAGACAGTGAGAGAAAGGGAATACAAGCAGGGGGAGTGGGAGAAGGAGAAGCAGGCTTCCCGCTGAGCAGGGAGCCAGATGATCTGGGCTCGATCCCAGGAACCTGAGATCATGACCTAAGCTGAAGGCAGACGGTTAATGACTCAGCCACCCAGGCGCCCCCCTCTGCCTCTTTCTAGGCAAAAAAAATATTAATGTATTCAATGACACATTTTGTACCCAAGTAGTAATTTATAATGTACCCCAAATAAAAATTCGAGTATTATTTTCCCCTCTAGGACAGAAGTTGGCAAAAACCATTGCCTGTGAGTTGGCCACCTATTTTCATAAATAAAGTTTGAAAGTTTTAATAGAAGATAGTCATGTTTTTTCGTTTATATATTATCTATGGCCCTTTATGCTCCACAGTGGCAGAATTATTAACTGAGACAGAGATGGAATGGTCCACAAAGCCTAAAATATTTACTATCTGGCCCTTTACTGAAAAATTTGCCAATACCTGCTCTAGAGCATGACATAAATATTTATAAATCAATTAAAAATAAATAAGAAGACCAGAGGAAAAACTACTGTAGAGAACACAAAGAAGTACACTATCATTAATAAGAGAAAAATTGGAAACAACTATATAGAAATGATTAAATAAATTATGACTTAGCTAACAAAGTTTAGTAGAGGTATGTTCATGGCAGGTTGAAATTATGATACCTCAACTTGATGGGCTATCATCAAAAATTCTAATTATAAGGATTTCATAATGGTGTTGAAAAATGCTCTTACTGGCAATATTAAAATTTTTGAAAAGCAATAAATAAAATTCTTTTTGCATTCAGTATAAAAAGGAACTTGGAAATGTGAAACCAATTGTGGGTTGAAAGGAGATTAAAGGGGGTGCCTGGGTGGCTCAGTGGGTTAAACCTCTGCCTTCGGCTCAGGTCATGATCTCAGGGTCCTGGGATTGAGCCCCGCATCAGGCTCCCTGCTCAGCAGGGAACCTGCTTCCTCCTCTCTCTCTGCTTGCCTCTCTGCCTCCTTGTGATATCTATCCCTCTCTGTCAAATAAATAAATAAATAAATAAATATTTAAAAAAATAAAATAAAATAAAATATACCCAGTGAGTATAGTCTCCTTTCTAGGAATTCAAATTCACATCTCCCCATTTCACTGACTAGGAAACTCAGCAAGAAATAAATAGTCTGCTATATAGCACAGATCTTGGGAGTCTAGGAATATACCTTAGAATCTTGGTTCGGCCACTTACTGACTTTGTGATCCTTGGGCTCATTGTCATCTATACACTGGGATTGATTTTGAATGAGATAACAGACACATAGTAAGTGCTCAATAAATGGTAGTGGCCATTTGTAATGCTTTACATACACTTCTCTTTCCTTCAGTGATTCAGTTTAGAAAGAGCAAACCACCTTCCCTTTTTCTTTCATCTAATTCTCCCATATATGCTCTTCTCATAAGGAACTGGTATTTTAAAATCAGGCCCATATCAGGCCAGTGTTTAGAATGGAGTGAAAAGGTGGGATAAACTAAGCATTGCCAAAGGAGTGTAGGCAAACTTTGATGATTCCAGACCACTGGGAAGACCCAGGTTTCAGGGCTGACTCAGCCACTCACTGGCTATGACTCAATCTCGTATTCCAACAGCAGGGACCTACGTGGCTGCTTAGAACAGTGGCCTCCAAGCTCTTCTGATTGCACAATCTATCAATAAAGATATTTGGGATACACATCCTTCCATCTGGATATAATTTTTGTTGTTATTCTGCACAATATAGCATGCATTTTATAAAATATATACAATATGAGATTAGAACATAAAGAATACTACTATCTCAGTAAATTTTTTTAAATTCTAATTTTTCTTCTCATCTTCAGTGGAGTACCTGGTAGAACTCACTTTGGAGACCATTGGTTCAGAAGATTGAGTAAGATAATATTCCTGAAAAATTTCTTATGAGCTGTAAAGTGCTATTTAAGTATTATATAATGATGATTCAAATGTTCCAAAAAATGTTACATAATAATAGCCCACCATTATAAAGCTTACTATATGTCAGACACTTACTATTATTTTCCCCATTTTACAGATAAGGAAAGGAAGGTACAGAGAGCTCAAGTAACATGGTCAAGGTCACAAAGCTAGTTAAGTCACAAGGACAGAATTAGACCCAAAGACTCTCAGATTCTGAAGCCACTGCTCTAAGGATCTCTCAGTGACCAGGGTCCTGTCACTGGGTCCCTATCACAGGGACCAAGACAAGAGTAACTAAAGTCTCTATTCCCCACCCAAGTACAAAGCCTGTTTCCACAGTCCATAATCTCGCCCAAGGGACAAGAGTTCTGTTTCAGCTCAGGGCTCTTTCTCCTTCCCAGGGCTGGTCTTCATGCCAGGAACAACCCAGCTGAGAGCAAAAGACATTCTCTATCGGCTGCGAGCATCCAAGGCCAAGTGTATTGTGGCCAGTGAGGAGGTGGTCCCAGCAGTGGAGTCCATCATCTCAGAATGTCCTGACTTAAAGAGCAAACTCCTGGTGTCTCCGTGCAGCCAGAATGGGTGGCTCAGCTTCCCGGAATTATTTCAGTGAGTATTTTCCCCTGCCTTACCTGCAGTACCCACAATAAAATCAGTTGTAACTATATCTTGGAGTCTCCTTGCCTCCAAGGATTTAGCAATAATGTCAGTTGATCCAGACTCCTTCCCATAAAAGAATCACCTAACAGAAGATTTGACTGGACTTGGAAGATGAAGGAAGGCATCCAGGTTCATCTGCTTTATAACATGGGTGACTGAATGGGTGGGTAGTATCAGCTGGAGAAAGAGTTTAGAGTTGGACATATTAAGATTGAGGGGTCTGTGAACATCCAAATGTCTAGCAGGTGGTAGATACATGAGTCTCAGACTCAAGGACCTAAAGATACAAATCTGGAAGTCAGGGCGCCTGGGTGGCTCAGTGGGTTAAAGCCTCTGCTTTCGGCTCAGGTCATGATCTCAGGGTCCTGGGATCGAGGCCCACATCGGGCTCTCTGCTCCGCAGGGAGCCTGCTTCCTCCTCTCTCTGCCTGCCTCTCTGCCTCCTTGTGATCTCTCTCTCTGTGTCAAATAAATAAATAAAAATCTTAAAAAAAAAAAAAAACCAAATCTGGAAGTCATCAACATGTAATGAGTTCTGAAAAATCCAGAAAGATAAAACTCAGGTGTCCAAAGAAAGAGAGTCAGTCAGACAATGAAATCACTAATTGAAAATCTCCTTGTCCCCTGCAGATTGTAATGTGTCCTCTTTTGGTAAAAGAAAAAAGAAAATTTAAAGCCTTACATTAAAGGGTTGAGAAGCATTAAAAAATAATAGTGGTTTTTTTAACCCACAGTATTAGATATTGTGAAGAAATCCCCCTTTCTCCAGTTCCCACATACCAACTTCATATATATGTACACTCTTTATTGACTGCTAAATTATAGTATATCTTTAAAAATAATTACTGAGGGGCACCTGGCTGGCTTAGTTGGTAAAGCATGTGATTCTCCCAGTTGCCCATGTTAAAAAGCAGATCAGACTTGCCTCCTTCCTTCATCCTCCAAGTCCAATCAATCTCCAAGTCAGGCTAGTTCTTTACCTTGTCTCCTTCCCTCCATCCCATTCACCAGAGCACAGACTCAGGCCCACATCCTCTCCCACCTAGATTAGTCCTCAGGGTGGTCGCTCTGATTCTAATTTGGTTCTTCTCAAATTCGGTATGTGTGTGTGTGTGTGTATACACACACATATATGAATATATATTGTTATATTTTTTATAGTATATATATATACTGTAAAAAAAGCAATATAACTGAATTATCCTTTTTTTTATTTTGTGGGGGAGGAGGCAAATTACCAAGAAAATCACATTAAGTCACAAGGACAGAATTAGACCCAAGGACTCTCAGATTCTGAAGCCACTGCTCTAAGGATCTCTCAGTGACCAGGGTCCTGTCACTGGGTCCCTATCACAGGGACCAAGACAAGAGTAACTAAAGTCTGTATTCCCCAAACTTTGAAACAATGTCTGACAATATAGTTGTATGTTTATATAATTAATCCTCATTGCTTTACTATTTTAATGATAATTGTATTCACTGATCATCAAGATGAATTAAATTGCATCCTCGACCTTATTTCCTTAAACTCAGGAAATGATACATGAGTCTCCAAAATTCTCAGGTCTTTTATCAGTTATCCAATACTGAGCTATAAGACATTCCGGAAATTAGCGGCATAAAACAACCATCATTTTATTTCCTCAGGATTCTGTGGGTTAGAATTTCATGCAGGCCTCAACAGAGGCACCTTGTCCTTCTCCACATCAGCTTGATTGAAGTTGGAGGAGCCGAGAGGGGTTCGCTCGTCTGAGTGAGAAAACGCTGAGAAAATGGTCTCTCTCTGATTGACTTATTTCACTTAGCTGGGTCGTAGGGTAGCTCTATTTTCAACTTTTTGAGGAACCTCCATACTGTTGTCCAGAGCGGCTGTATCAGCTTGCATTCCCACCAACAGTGTAAGAGGGTTCCGCTTTCTCAGCATCCTCGCCAACATCTGTCATTGTTTCCTGACTTGTTAAGTTTAGCCATTCTGATAAGTGTGAGGTAGTATCTCATTATGGTTTTGATTTGTATTAGGAAACATTTTCCATAAAGACTTTAAATTTCATTGACTGTAACTGTACATGTGCCCATTCCTAAATCAGTCTCTAGCATGAGAATTACCACGATTGGCTTAGGATAATCAAGATTCATCCCCTGGAGCTATATAAGGAACAGTCTCCCCTGAAGCATATAACTTCCTGATACCAGAACAAAATCAGAGTTTTATCAGTGCAAGGGAGAAGGGTGGGATGCTATCTGGTAAGCTCCCAACGATGTCTGCCAGTGATGAAGATGCTGAATAAAAAGTATTAAAAAGCTTGAGGGGCACCTGGGTGGCTCAGTGGGTTAAAGCCTCTGCCTTCGGCTCAGGTCACGATCTCAGGGTCCTGGGATCAAGCCCCCATGGAGCTCCCTGCTCAGCGGGGAGCCTGCTTCCTTCTCTCTCTCTGCCTGCCCCTCTGCCTACTTGTGATCTCTCTCTGTCAAATAAATAAATAAAATCTTTTTTAAAAAAGTATTAAAAAGTTTGATTCAAATACCAAAAGATCTTCCTTTAAATCATAAAAACTCCTGAAATGTTAATAAAAAATCCACAAAGACTCATGACTGATTTAAAAAAATATAGAGATTTAAAAAAGCACTTAGAAAAAAATATTTAAGTAAATAAAATTCACATTATTTTGTCATTGATACTGAAAGTCATCTTGCCTACCAGTGTGGACTATACAGAGGTGGTGCTTAAAGAGAAAGAGAAATGAGTTGTTAAAAGGTTAGTACTGATCTGCAAAATCCCTTTAAGATTTATTGAGAAATTCCCCTCAAAGAGGCTTTGGAGGGCACCTGGGTGGCTCAGTGGGTTAAAGCCTCTGCCTTCGGCTCAGGTCATGATCTCAGGGTCCTGGGATCGAGGCCCACATCGGGCTCTCTGCTCGACAGAGAGCCTGCTTCCTCCTCTCTCTCTGCCTGCTTATCTGCCTACTTGTGATCTCTCTCTCTCTCTGTCAAATAAATAAATAAATAAAATCTTTAAAAAAAAAAGAGGCTTTGGATTAGGTTTTGTTCTATTAACTGTTTTCTGGTATCAAGAGGGCATAACTAGCAGAGGAAAAAATATATATACATATCATCTCAGAGTAAAACTGGTCTGCCATCTTCAGCCACCATGTTGGGTTGGGACCCATATTTTACAGATCTGCCTCTGAAGAGCACAAATGTGTGGAAACAGGAAGTCAAGAACCAATGGCCATTTATTTCACCAGTGGGACCACAGGCTCTCCCAAGATGGCCCAGCACTCTCAGAGCAGCCTCGGAATTGGGTACACCCTCTGCGGAAGGTAGGGAAGAAAACGGTTTTGCTAAACTCTCTCCTGAGCTGCCACTATGTATATCCCACTGCCTATCTGACACCTCCACTCGGATGACTATTAGATTTCTCCAGTGTACAAAAACAGAACCCTTGATGCCCCTGTTCAACCTTAGCTCATAAATGGCACCGTCTCACCAACTGATCAAGCAAGAATTTATGGGTTAAAGAGGTGATGGGGATTAAGGAGTGCACTTCTGTGATGAGTTAAGGGTGATGTACAGGATCCAACCTTGACCCCATCTCCACAACAGCATGTTTGGTTCCTTCTCATTGCCAGGTAAATTTACCCAGCCAGGAAGGCCTTCCTAGGTATCCTAAAACTATCACTTTACCCTATTTTATTTTCTTCAGAGCACTTACCACTATTTGAAATTATGATACTGATTTATATTCTTACTCGTTTTACTGTGTGCTTATCCACTGTCTTGTTAAAGTAAGAGCAGGTATCTGGTCTCTCTCACTCACCATGCTAGGGGCAACAGGGCCTATTGTATATTTGCACAATAAATATTTGTTGCATCCATGAACAAACTCAGAATATCATGTCAAAATCAGCATCCCTCTCTACTTTCAGATTTCCTAGAATCCTGAGAAAGCCCTCTAACAAAAGTGGGAGATAGAATCACTCATCCTGTCTTTGGGCTTCTTTTGACCCTTCTCTGTAGCCACTAAGGTTCTGGCCAGTTCTCGAAGATTCCAGTTTGTTTGCTTTTCTGCTTTTTTGTTTTGTTTTGGGGTTTTTTGGTCTGTGTTGTTGCTTCTTCATATCGTTTAGGTATTGGCTAGACCTGAAGTCCTCAGATATCATATGGAATATGTCTGACACTGGCTGGATCAAGGCTGCCATTGGCAGTGTGTTTTCAGCCTGGCTTCAAGGAGCCTGTGTCTTTGTACATCGGATGGCCCAGTTTGATGCTGACATCTTCCTAGATGTAAGTCACGGTTTCTAGCTACATCTTTCCCTGATCTCCTCCACACACACACCCCCGCCAAAACCACAAAGAAATGATTCTTCAGAATATAGTTTCCTGACCTTGTGGAAATCATTTCTTTTTAAGAAATGAAGTCTCAGCTTTGCGCAGTGGCAGTATCGTAGCCAATGAGGTTTATCCGAGGCGCGATTATTGCTAAGAAATGAAGTCTCCAGGGATTTGGCTTTTGAATGTATTTAACAGAGAAGGAACACCTACAACACTCTCATGTTTCAAACTATTCAGGATTTGCTCACATCCCACTTGAGAGGTTCTAAATAACAGATTACAAGTCTCAAACCTAAACAAATCTTTGGTTTCTGATTCAGTGAAACCAGAACAATAGGTGATAAATCCAAAACCCTATGTAGAGAAGAGAAGGTGGGATCACCTTTCTCCCAGAGCAGCTCCTTCCATTCTCCCCTCACCCTGTGCTTTTCACTTTGTTAATAATTCTCAGAACCCAATACTGTTCTTAAAACCATGCATGTCCCTCCTTCTCAGCCAGACATAGCTAGACTGAAGTATCAGACTGCTCTTATTTCTTTAGCCTTTAGAAAGATGGGATTCAGGCCAATTATTTTTCAACCATGAAAAACCAATTATGTTTCATGAAATACATATTACTAAACTACCACACCTGTGTGTGAATAAAAGCTATACTCACCCTGTTATTTTGCTAACCGGTCTAATGAGATGGCTTGAGGGTCTTAACAGAAACGGTGGGTAACATAAGAACTGGGATCTCTAGGGCGCCTGGGTGGCTCAGTTGGTTAAAGCCTCTGCTTTCGGCTCAGGTCGTGATCTCAGGGTCCTGGGATCAAGGCCCGCATCGGGCTCCTTGCTCAGCGGGGAGCCTGCTTCCCCCTCTCTCTCTCTGCCTGCCTCTCTGCCTCCTTGTGATCTCTCTCCCTCTGTGAAATAAATAAATAAAATCTTAAAAAAAAAAAGAACTGGGATCTCTACACCAGGTTTACAAAGTGCCCTGTGTAGAAAAACTAACTTTGCACTTCTAAAACCTATATTTTTAAAAATAAGAGTTTTTAAATAAAATATTAAATATTATATAATATTTAAGTAAAATATATATTCTTATTTTAATAGTTGTCTTTAATATATTAAATAAGATACACTAATGATATAAAATATATGGTATTTATATTAAATGAGTCTATTAAAATAAGAACACTCTTATTTTACAAATATGGTGTGTGTATTTTATTTTTTTATTAATAGTGTGTGTATTTTAAGTGCTCTAAAAACTTTACACTATTCTTTTTTTTTTTTTTTTTAAAGATTTTATTTATTTATTTCACAGCGGGAGAGAGATCACAAGGAGGCAGAGAGGCAGGCAGAGAGAGAGAGGTGGGGGGAAGCAGGCTCCCTGCCAAGCAGAGAGCCCGATGCGGGCCTCGATCCCAGGACCCTGAGATCATGACCTGGGCCGAAAGCAGAGGCTTTAACCCACTGAGCCACCCAGGCGCCCAACTTTACACTATTCTTAGTTACATGCATTTATGCTTATTAAGAACAGCTGGAAGGCAGGACGAAAGTACAGACAGTAGAAATGCTCACTTATGGATTAAAAGTTTTTCTTGACCTTTGACAATCCAGATAGCCTAGAAATATATCTTGAAAATATTCTCTCAAATGCTTACATTTAATACAAACTGTCAATTCATTATGTGACATAGGGGAATTTATCTAGAAATAGGACATCTAAAACATGAGAATCTCTCTAGATTTAACATGCCTAGGTCATTATTTTTCTTTAAGGAGCTGGAGGTAAAATGAGCCCAGCAAATCTTAAACAGTTAAGGAAAGGCCTGAAAAATGCCTTACTAATGCATTTAATCAACCCAATCAAAAGGAGTGTCTTTTTTTTTTTTTAATTTGAGGGGTGGGTACAGACTGCAAGTGGGGGAGGAGCAGAGGGAAAGAGAGGGAGGAGAAAGAATCCCAAGCTGACTCTGCATTAAGTGTGGGGTCTATGCAGGGCTCAGTCTCATGACCCCAAGATCACGACCTGAGTGGAAATCAAGAGCTGGAGGCTTACCTGACTGAGCCACCCAGGTGCCCCAAGACTGATGTTATGTCTTTTATAGAAAAAGTGTTGGAAGGTTTTGGTAGGTTAGTTTACATCCAAGGTGAGTACTGTGTAGGAATATATGGGCAGGAAGTTTGAAAATTCCACCATGAAAAGTAATTTGTAGCTCTGAGGTAGAATAAACCAACTCATACTTGGGGGCTGGTCTCAAATTCAAATATTTACTTTCTGTTGAAAGTTGATTGTGTATGTCTATTACTATAACATACACGTGTTCTTTCCAATAACTAGAAATTCCCAACGGACATACAGTCACTAGTGACAACTAATAAATACTTGCTTTTTTACTCCTAGTAGTGATCATATGATAGAAACCTGTCAGTGAAAGAGGATGAGGGGGGGCTCTAGTTGTGGTCTCTAATTAACCACTTCTGACAACTGTCTTTCTCCATCATCCAGACCCTCACCACTTATCCCATCACGACCCTGTGCAGCGCTCCCACTGTGTACCGGATGCTTGTGCAGAAAGATCTGAAAAGGTACTTGGGTGGAAATCTCCATTTGAAGCACAAACAAAAGCTCCAGTCTAGCATCATAGATCTCCCCATTTCAGCACAGGTTTCCTCACTCTCACCACTACTGACATTTTGGACTGAATAACTCTTGTGTTGTCAGGAGCTGTCCTGTGCACTCTAGAATGTTGAGCAGCATTCTACCTGGCCTCCACCTGCTAGATGTCAGTAGATCCTCCCTGGTGACCATCAAAAATGTCTCCAGATATTGCCTAAATTGCCTCCCAGTTGCCCCTAAGGATAGCTTTTGGGGGCAACTCCACCGTTTTCTCAGGGACAACCAGAACCCTACAGTCTGAGAACTAACCCCGCTCCACCCCAAAGTACAACTGCATTTATACTGCCTTCAAGAGAAGCTAATGAAGTCTTATGACTTGAGGATTATAATCAATTTATCCAAATCACCTGAATGTCTAGTGGACTTGCAATGGATATTTACTTAACCAATATGAATTGAATACATGAGGATGGAGAGAAAGAAAGAGAGAAACAATGTAAGTAGTGACAATTTAAGTAGTGCAGTCTCGCCCATCCTCTGTCCACCCCCCGAAATGTGGATGCCCAGGAGGGAAAGTGCTCGGAAACAAAATAAAGCAGATTTGAACCTTCTCTTACCCTAGTTAGGGTCAGTTCCCTTGTGGCCCTCAATATGTGAGCATCTTTTTTTTTTTTTTAAGATTGATTGATTTAAGAGAGAGAGAGAGAGAGAGAGAGAGAGAGAGAGAGAGAGAGGGAGCACATGGTGGGAAGGGACAGAGGGAAAGGGAGAATCTCAAGCAGACTCTGCATAGAGCATGGAGCCTGACATGGGGCTTAATCTTATGACCCCAAAATCCTGAGATCACACCCCCAAGATCATGACCTAAGCCAAAACCAATAGTGGCACGCTCAACTGACTGCAATACCCAGGCACCCCTCAAAATATGAGCATCTTGCTCACATCTCAAGAGTAGTCCAAGGGCTTTCAAGGGCTGTTTTGAATAGACACAATTTCTGTCCTGCCCATTGGAGATCTCAATGCATCAGAGCTGGGCTGTTCCAGACTTTCTCACTTGAGAAAGTGGGCAGCAGAGTAGTGAGGCCAGTGGTGAAAATCTTAATCTCCAAAGTCAAACAAGTAGAGCTCTGCTGTTTACTATAGTGAGACCTCAGACACTCAAGATGACCTTGCTTAGTAAGCCTCCCTTAATTCCAACTACAAGAAAGGAGTAAGAGCTGCCTCGTGGGTTTGTGGTGAGAATTCAGTATAAGTGGCCTACTTGGTCAGACACCAGACAAATGGTAGGTGCAGAGTTGTCAACTCAGCCCTTCATGACGTCTTGGGCAACTTCTTCAGGTTCTCCCAGCCTCAGTTTTCTCATCTGTAAAATAGGGCATGAAGATTATGAGAATGCTCCTAAATCCCTCACAGCACAGTAAATGCTCAATTAACATTAGTTGTTTTATCATTTGATTCATAATAAGTGCTTAAGATCATTATCAGTATTTTCTCCTACCTTCTCCCCTCCTAATGCAAGCTCTGTCAGGAATTTTACTTTCATCACTAACATGCCCCACACAATCTGCAACCATGTCTGTTAAGATAGTAGGTGCTCAAAAATATTTGCTGAATGAACCTTCCTAAGACTTGCCTTTCCTAGCTTGTTGGCTTGTTGCTAGAACATCCTAATAATTTTTTAATAAAAGCCACTCAGATTTCTTCCTCCCAAAGACCCCATGAGATTCTGTGTCTGCAGATATAAATTCAAGAAGCTACGGCACTGCTTGACAGGAGGGGAACCACTCAACCCAGAGGTGCTGGAACAGTGGAAGGCACAAACTGGGCTGGAACTGTATGAAGGCTACGGACAGACAGAAGTGGTATGTTTAATGGGCAAAGTTTAAGTTAGCATACTGGGAGCCTTTCAACCCCAGACTGAGCCCCTGAAGAGGTCCCTTGGGGCTCTAAATTTTTATGGAATTCCCCAGAATACCTTACATTGCCATAACTACCAAGACCTCTGAATTGCCCAATTTGGTTTGGCTAGTGGGGAATTAGGATTATTTTTTGCAGTCTTCCTGTCTTCTCCGCATGCAGAAGTCTCAAAGGTGTTACGGGTTGGAAAGGGTCAGAATCAAGTGGCTTATCTCCTCAGAAGCACTGAGGACCCAGAGAACCCCAGAGGGGATTTTATCCCAAGGTGCAATAAATGGGACCCTTAATCTAAAGGAGTAGTTTTCAAAGTGTGGTCCCAAGACCACCACAAGCAGCAGCATGTGGGAATTTGGTAGCAATACAAATTCTCAGACACCCCATCCCACCGCAGCCATACCTACTGAATCAGAAACTCTGGGATGGGGCCTGGCAATCTGCACTTGAACAATGAATGTTCCAGGTGATTCTGACACACATGTTTGAGAAGCACTGGTCTAAAATTGTGTGTGTGTGTGTGTGTGTGTGTGTGTCCAGAAAACAAAACATGCATCCTAGGAAAATGAGTCCACAAAACTGAGTCTTATGTTTTCTTGTCATGATATAAATAGCTACAGAAAAATGAATTTTTTACATTTTTAAATAAAACATGTTCTCTCAATAGGGAATAATTTGTGCCAATCAGAAAGGACAAGAAATTAAACCAGGCTCAATGGGAAAAGGAGTACTACCCTATGACGTCCAGGTGGGTAATATCTGTTTCCATAGAGAAGAATGTTTTACAGTTTTCTGATAGTCATTGTACAACTATTCATAACCTGTTTTCATTTTGTAAAAAGAAAATTTTAGGAACCTAAATTGTTTCTTTCATTCTAGATTATAGATGAAAATGGCAACATCCTACCACCTGGCAAAGAAGGGGAAATTGCCCTCAGACTAAAATCTACACGACCCTTCTGTTTCTTCTCTGAATATGTGGTACAAGAATATAGAATGCACTAGTCACAAGTTAACAGAAAGGTGTTAAAAGGAGTCTTACAGACTTGGGTCCAAATTTCACATTCACCATGTGTTGCTGTGTAACCTTGGGCAAGTCACAAAATCCAAATCTATTTCATTAACTGTAAAATAGGGAGCATATCATCTACCTCCTAAAAGTTTTGTAAAGATGAAATTCTATGTGTAATAAGCCAGCTGTTGTGCTTGTCCTCAGAAAAGACAACTAGGCAGGCTGCAGAGGGCAGGGAGGGGGTGATACAGTCAGAAGATGTGAAAGAAGGGTATCCTTTTCATTATATTCTTTTTTTTAAAAGATTCTATTTATTTATTTGACAGAGAGAGAGATCACAAGTAGGCAGAGAGGCAGGCAGAGAGAGAGGAGGAAGCACTGCTGAGCAGGGAGCCCGATGTGGGCCTCGATCTCGATCCCAGGACCCTGAGATCATGACCTGAGCCGAAGGCAGAGGCTTTAACCCACTGAGCCACCCAGGCGCCCAAAAAAAATAATTTCTTTTAAAAATAGAATGTGCAAGGTACTAGTCACTTCATGAATATCATACCCCTTTTTCTATTCTGACCAAATTAATCACCAAAGTCATCTTTGATTCCTAGGACAATCCAGGAAAAACTGCAGCCACAGTAAGAGGGGATTTTTATGTCACTGGAGACAGAGGAGTGATGGACAGTGATGGGTATTTCTGGTTTGTCGGCAGAACTGATGATGTCATCATATCCTCTGGGTTTGTACATTTGCCACTCTTAGAGAGTAACAGATTGCCTGGGGAGATCTCCTACTTGGGTGATGTAGTGATCAAGGGCTTCTTTTCCTCTTCTAGGTACCGTATTGGGCCGTTTGAAGTGGAGAGTGCACTAATTGAACACCCAGCAGTTGTTGAATCAGCTGTTGTCAGTAGTCCGGATCCAATCAGAGGAGAGGTAGAGTGAATGTCATTAAAGTAGCAATTTCATATTTTTTTTTATTTTTATTTTTATTTTTTTAAGATTTTATTTATTTCACAGAGGGAGAGAGATCACAAGGAGGCAGAGAGGCAGGCAGAGAGAGAGAGGGGGAAGCAGGCTCCCCGCTAAGCAGAGAGCCCGATGCGGGCCTCGATCCCAGGACCCTGGGATCATGACCTGAGCCGAAAGCAGAGGCTTTAACCCACTGAGCCACCCAGGCGCCCGCAATTTCATATTTTTAAGTTCTATCCATTTGATCCCTCTGGAGAGTAAGTCGAGAGTAATCATGTAATTCTCATGATGAAGCACACATTTGCCAAAAATGTATACTAGGCACTCCACTTTACAAATGAGTTGTGTCCCAAAGGGGATGTATTAGGATTCATTTAGTGGTGACAGAAAGTCTTCTGAAACTGACTTTAAGTTTTTTAAAAAAGGGATGTATTGGCCCACACGTAAGTGAGGTCTTCAAGTACAGCTACATCCAAGGATTCATGTGAAGTTAGCAAAGCTTTGTCTCTCTTCATTTCCTGGCTGTTGTTCTTTAGGTTGGCTCCATTCAGGCAGGTTCTTCCTACTTGGTAGCAACTGATTCCAAATGTACACAGTTTCACAACCAGTAAAGGAGACAGCTCCTTTTCCAACAGTTTCAAGCAACTCCCAGAATAACATGTGCCTATCTTAGATCACATATCTAACCAATGTGGTCCAGGGAATGGCATATGCTCAATGGCCAGACCTAGATCATGTGCTGATCATTGGAGGTAGAAGTTACATTTTCAACACCACCAGAGAGAGAAGTTAGGGCAATGCTCTGTAGGAAAATCAGGGTACTATTACTAAAAGGGGGGAACAGATGCTACATACGAAAAATCAGATTTTACTGTACGTATGATGGTCATGGAAATCAGAATACATTTTCTCACAGGAACAATGCAAATAGGAGACTGTGGCCAGGCTCCCAAACAAGTCTCACAAGCCTACTTAGGACCTAATGAAAGGGAACTTGGGGAATGAGAGAGTAATAGCTGTAGTTTTAGGAGGAAGACATGAAGTATGGAAAGGAGACATTTCCTTTCCTCATGGAAGTTTCTTACAGACTAAGTAGCAAATTGCAAAGTTTGTGTGTCAGGATCTTCCCACATCTCTTTCTCTTAAAAGATGCCTTTAAAAAAAAAAAAGATTTTGTTTACTTATTTGACAGAGAGAGCACACAAGCAGGGGGAGTGGCACAGGGAGAGGGAGAAGCAGGCTCCCCACTGAGCAGGGAGCCCAATATGGGGCTTGATCCCGGGACCCTGGGATCATGGCCCAAGCTGAAGGCAGACATTTAACTGACTGAGGCACTCAGGTGCCCTCTCTGACCCTCTGCAGTGACTCTATGGATCCCATCCTCAAACCTCCTGTACCACCTCCATACCCAGTGGATTCTATTCTCCAAAGTACTTTCCTCCTGCCACCATATTCTCTCAATATAGTTGGTTTCATCTGAACATTAGAAGTAAATATCAATTGGAATCCATGTATGAATAATTAATAATTTGAAGTATAATTAACATCAATAATTATCTAATTGGTGGGTTTTGAATAGTATTCCAAAGAGAAGCAAGAAATATTAGGCAAAAAAGACCTTTCAGAGGAAGATCAATCCTTTCTAAGAGTTCATCTCCCAGCATACAAAATTCCCTCCACCAAGCGTCCCCAAATTCCTTTCTTTTTTTTTTTTTTTAATTTTATTTATTCATTTGACACAGAGAGAGAGATTACAAGTAGGCAGAGAGGCAGGCAGAGAGAGAGAGGAGAGAGGAGGAAGCAGGCTCCCTGCTGAGCAGAGAGCCCGATGCGGGCCTCGATCCCAGGACCCTGGGATCATGACCTGAGCCGAAGGCAGCGGCTTTAACCCACTGAGCCACCCAGGTGCCCCCCAAATTCCTTTCTAACCATATTCTCTGGAACCTCCATTTGTCTCCCTATTACATGCTTCTAACAGTGTAGGTCTGGAATAAGTGGTCACCTGCAAATCAAGGAGTGCCTGCATAATATATAGGACTAGTCTGACTGAAATGTTAAATACATGTGTGACATATAAATAAAACTCAACTTTTAGCTTTACTGAAACACTGTACTCCTCACACTCACCAACCATTTATCTGTAATTAGATCTCAAAAACCCCACTTGTATCCAAGTTCTGTTCAGAGGTGATCTCTGGATTTGCATTCATCACTCAAGCTGCTGTTGACAAATAATTATAAGTACCTGTCTGTGCTCAGCATTGGTTCCAAACTCCTGATGTGTCTGAAAAACAAACATCAATATAAATTGACTTTTCTCCTGCAGGTAGTGAAAGCTTTTGTTGTCTTATCTGCACCCTTTAAATCATCCAACCCAGAGAAATTAACTCTTGAACTTCAGGATCATGTGAAAAAATCAACCGCACCTTACAAATATCCAAGAAAGGCAAGTGTTTTTGCCCAAAGTGTTACCAAACAAGGGTCTAAGGTATTAAGTACATAGATTTTATTAGCTTTTGACCTTATGGTAGCTCATTATGTAAGTGGGAGACACCTATTTGAACTTGTTTAGCCTTAAGAATTTTGCTTTAAAAAATTTATTTTAGGACACTTAAATGTTTGATACACTAGTTCTGATCAACTCTGCAATACTGAATAACTACGAAGGATCCTTGTAAGACTAATCGGTCCCATTCCATGAGAAAAAAAATGGTGGAAGAAACTTAAAGACAGCACCTGATTCAGCTATCAGTACTCTCAAGCCATAATACTCTTCAAAGCACAAGCCTTTTAAAGTATCAAGTGACCAAACTTAAGGCTCAGAAAAAAGATGCTGTCCAAAGAAACTGTGGAATCTTTCCTGAAGCCTTCTTCAAGGGAGGATTTAAGAGTAATTGTATATAAAAACGTAGCCATGGCACTGTAATTTCCTTCCTTCTCATCCTAGAATACTGTTGGTTGATATTGATCCTTGAGATGAGAATTCCATTTAAACTGGTATTTCAACCAAAAGGTAGTTGACTTCAGCCTAAGAACTAGCTAGATCTTCTCCATAAAATTTCCTAAATCAGTCACCAGTTGATTTTCGGAAATGTTTGAGAAATTTTTTAAAGTCACATCTTGAGGGTGGGAAACAGAGAGGATTTTACCAAGAGCATAAGGGGTAAATTGTACTCAACATTAACTCTCAAAAGTCTCCCTCAGAAAGCGTCTGCCACATCCAGCTCTTAAAAGCCCGAAACCCAAGAATTAACTGTGCATTTGGGTGTGGCCTCTATTTCCTTGGGGCAGTAGAGGCCCAGGTCTTCTTTGAACTGGAAGGGGAAGCAATGGAGTAAAGGGATCATTAAATCCTTCTGACAAAGCATATAGCCTTCGCACTAAAAACTCATGACGTAGCTCCATTGTCAACTGGACAATAAACACAAGAATTTCAATGAGCTTAGGCTAAGACGTCCCTCAGACTCAAACTCGCCAGTTACATGAAAGCTCTCCTGTTGTACTGACAACTCGAGTTGTCAAAATGTAATCAAATGTCTTACAGTAAGTTTCTCTGTTAATTAGGTGGAATTTGTTCCAGAACTCCCAAAGACAATCACCGGAAAAATCAAACGCAACGTTCTGAGAGACCATGAATGGGGTCGAACATAGCCTGATAAGAAACTATGGCATTAAACAGTTACAGGCTAATTTTTAGTCATTGCTTCCTGATTTAGTGACTACTCTCTTACAATGCTGAAGATCTTTCCTGGTTGAAAATCTCAATTTTTTGTTCTGTATTTAGCCAAAATTTAAATAAATAAAAATTCAAAAATATTTGGGAAAAAAAGTTATGATGACCAAACTGACAAAGGCAAATAGCAAATGGTTACTTAGAAAAGCACAGTGGACAATGAATTTATCTTGTGCCTGATTAACTCAAAATAAAGATTTGAACTATTCTAAGAAAAATGTTCAAGACAGAATTTCTTCTGCTTAACATCTTGTATTACTAGTTCTTTAAAGTGAATTAAAGGGGTGCCTGGCTGGCTCAGTCGGTTAAGCATCTGACTCCTAATCTCTGCTCAGGTCTTGACCTCAGGGTCATGGGCTCAAGCCCTACATTGGGCTCTATGATAGTTATGGAGCCCTACTTAAAAAAAAAGTGAATTAAAATATTAGTTTTAAAATAAGTAATATAAATAATTCAAAAGTCAGTAAATGAATTTAATCAAGTACTGTATTACTATACCTTTTTAAAAAAGATTTATTTATTGGGGGGGGAGGGGCAGCGGGAGAAAGAATCCCAAACAGATTCTCTGCTGAGCACAGAGCCCAAAATGGGGCTTGATCTCACAACCCTGATATCAAGACCCAAGCTGAAATCCAGAGTTCGACGTTTAACCGAGCCACCCAGGTGCCCCATACCTCCTTTTGAAGCAAGTTCACTGTAAAATATCTTAAAGTTTGGGTTACTTAAGAGTAATTAATCCAGAGCAATTATTAAAAGTTTTATATCTCTACTTTTTAGGACAATGTACATACTTTTGATATATAATGTGACATATAAGCATGTTTTATGAGATATCTATTATAAAGCAAGAGATTTACTAAAAGGCAGGAAGAAAGAAAAAGCACAGAACACCAATCTTTAGGGAACAAATTTATTTAGATTTTTCTGAAAGTATTAGGAACTACGAAAAATAAGCTAAATATTGGCCATACCAAAAGCAAAATACAAGTAAAAACGACATTTAGAAATCATGTGTGACCTTACACAAACATGTTTCAAGATACTAAGTTTAACACCCTTTCCTCCACAGAGAGAAACAAGTTTACTAAAACCACAATGCTGGAGTTTTTTTAACCGACATAACTTAAAAAAAAAAAAAAAGAAGAAAAGAAAAGAAAAGAAACCACTTAATTCCCACCCTGGAATCTTGTCACTTATAAAACAACATGCTCAAATGTCAGCGACAATAAAGTTAGGAAACCTTTCACATATCAGTGAAGGAATTCAGATTCCAACAGAACACAGTGCTTTACAGCTGGGGAAGAAGAGCTTTTGTCGAACTCCGGTCTTACCAAATACAAATAAATACAGGAAGATTAAAAACTACTAAATCAAAATCCTTCTGTAGAGTAGCAGCTTTTGCAAAGTAAAAGGAATCCAGTCTGCAGAGTTAGATGTCCTAAAAGCATATGGCCAATTTTATTCCCAAAGTCCCAGAGTCTTGCACTATCAAAATAAAATTATCTTTGTCTTGGAGCAAGTCCAATGAAGGCACCAAAATCCTATCCTATGTGTTCATGCAAATGACACTTAAAATGCTCTTATCATCCTTTCAAGATGACCTCAACCTATTAAGAGTTAACACTCTAAATATCTAAAGATCTAGAAGGAAGCTCCAGCCTCATCTGCATTAACCAAGGTCCAGTCTATAACTGCCTTTGCCCCTCCCAAATCCTTCTAGTCTGGACCACTAGTTTAGGAGGATAAAAATACATTCTCATATTCGCTAGCCATTAAATAAACACAGACATTGGTGCAGGAAGACTCAACATTTATAATACTAATGAACTGTTTAAAACTTAATAAACCCATCTCCAAAAGTGAATTTCAAAGCCTCTTAATATTTCTTATTCTGGACTTAGTATGCAGCCCTCTTTGGTGTCCGTCTCTTCCAGCATTTTTCAGTAGTTTTACCGTGGAGGAAGCCTTGAAAAAATTCCACATTAGGGGAACCCTCATGGCATGGGAGTACGAGCACTAAGTTAAGGATACTCTTATTTCACAGAAACCCAGAACAATCAGACTATGACTCACAGAGTTCTTTTTCTTCTCCTGGAGAAAATCTCAGGCTGAGATTCAGAGAAGAGGTTCCTCACTCACTCATGCATCAGTTTTAGGAAAAGGAGGGAAAATGCTATTTAATCTGGTTTTGCAGTTCTTCATGGAGAGTTTTATTTAAGGCTCCAGACGTTGCTATCTTTTCTTCATTCTCAAGCCCAACTGGCTGTGGAAACATTTCAAAAGTTCCTTTGGCAGAGTGATAGTTCCAAAGAGTCTGCTTCTTTTTAACCTGAGAATCTTATCACTTTCAAGAAAACACATTTTCTCCAGGACCTTGCAGAAACTTGTTTCATTTGTTCATGTGATGAAAAATGGCTACTAAACAGACTAGTTTCTGTAGCCATCCTTCATCTCCTAAGCACTCAACAAAATCTGGCCTAATATCTCCTTGTATGTACTTTGGCAATTCACCTTTCAACTCGAATATCCTGTTGAGAACTCTTCCTCTGACAAGCCACTGGATTTCTTTATGTAGATCTATGTGCTTTGTTCAGACTTTAGTTTTTTTTTTAAACATTCTTGTATAAATGGGTCTTTAATAAAGTTAGTAATTTCTGCAGCATTATCCAGAACTTTCTTCACTTCATCTCTAAGTGTTTTATATCAGCACTTCTCTGTGAAGAAAGCAATGTGCTGTAACATCAACATCAGGATTTGACAAAAATGAGCAAAACTGGTGAGTACCAGAAGTACAGATGACAGACCTTCAGCCTTCAGATATGAAGACCCATTAAATTTATACGGCCTTTGTTTTGAGACTCCTCACAGCAGAAAGCTTTCTTGAATTTCATCGTCATTTACCACTCTTACCAAAGCTACAGTGTGACAAATGTTCATCAAATCTCTTGACTTATCAACCCATATAGAGAAGCTACTGCTTTTAAGTTAATTATACAAACCTCTTTAGCATCAGGTGACATTAGTTAATTTATTAAACTGAAAGTGAAGCCTTTTCAATTTCTTGTACTGCTTCTTGCCCTAGCATTTTAACATTATGTTGGTATTAGATTCTTACCAACGATGCGAATTTTTCTTTTCTTGGTATAAGTGCTGCTACTAAGTAATTTGCTTCCTAAACCTTCTCCTGAATGTAATTTTTTTATTTAAGATTTTATTTTTAAGTAATCTCTACATCCAGCATGGGGCTTGAACCTACCACCCCAAGATCAACAGTCTCATGCTGTACAGACTGAGCCAGCCAGGGTGCCCTGAATGTTATTTTTTAAACAAAAGTTTACTGTTTTGATATTCCAGATGTCATGTAAAATAACAAACATCCTTACTCATCAAATGGTTATGATTTACAGTTACAACTGCTGGAGAAATGCTAGGTTTGTAAGTTGCATTCCACTGACAATGTATAATGCAATAGAACAGCTTGGATTTAAGTCTATGCAAGACCACTGAAAAGTAGCTTTTGCTATAAAGAAAGAATTTATGTCTCTTGTTGCACTGGCATACTGAAGAAACTCAGAACACTAATTCTTCATCACTTACCATGCCTTCAAAAATTATAGCACTAGACCATCAGATTTATAACAAATGTTAATAAAATGTAAAAACTGGCATAACAACTAAGAATCGCCAAGTAGAAAAACTTCACAAAAACAATTCACTTCTAAACCTTGTATGACCCATGTTTTTACAATGTTTACAACAAAGTATGAAGGGAGAGCTGAGTTGCAACACATAAAAATTCCTTCCTTAAATGAAAATTTCCCTCTGAGTTTCTCTTTTACAGTTTGTTTGCTCCCCTAAGTCAGACGGCGGCACAGAAGGGGAGGCTGGGAAGGTAATCAGGAGGGAGAAGCCAATACTATTTTCCTTCCACCCTCCCCTTCACTAAAGTGTTCATCATAATCCACAACTTCTCCTAGCTCAACCAAATGCACGTGGGCCTAACTGCACACTGGCATAGGGGGTTGAAAAGATCTCCAACAGAATTGTTAACAGGACTGCTCAATCACTGTTCACTATTATGAGTTCAACATTATGCAGCACACAAAGGTCAAAAACAATATATTTTCAGTCACAATTTTACATGGAATCCTAGCAATATCTCACTGAACGCCATCTGAGAAACCCACCTGCAACACCAAAGGAATTTTTTTTTCCTTATGAGAGGTCATTTTGATTTGACTCAGAGCTTTCTGTGACTTGACTTTCAAGTTCAGGTTTAGCTCCTCCCTCATTCACCACCTGTGTCTCAGATCTTGGTTTCGTCTGCCCCAGTTCTTCATTATTTTCTGGTACCACCTGCTGGTTACTTTTTCCTTCTGCTGGATCATGTTGATTTGATTTGTCACCAGATTCCAATTTAGCTTCTTTCCCATTTCCTGCTTGCACTGACTGCTTTGGGTTAAGTTGTGATGGGTCCTTAGCACTCTTCACCACCTCCTGGAGATTATACTTTCTGAACAACGTATAATCTTTCACAACACTCAGGCAACAGACAGCTTTAATGATTTCTACTACCACCGTGTACTGTGGATTGGTGAGATCCACTTTATTTTCCGAATTGAGGCTGCCTACTATTCCTGTAACAAGAAGAGGGAAACAGAGGGAGAGGGATACCATGAAGCTTGACAGATACAATCTCTCATCTTTCTGTTTGGGACTTGTTAAACCGAAAATATATACTAGTCTACTCTTCTACATGGACCTCAGTCAAATTCTGTGAATTCTGGGCCCCTGGGTAGCCCAGGCCATGATCTCGGGGTCCTGGAATCAAGCCCTGTATTGGGCTCTCTGCTCAGTGGGGAATCTGCTTATCTCCCTTTCCCGCCACCCCCAGCTCATGCTCTCCCACATTCTCTAATAAACAAATAAACCTTTACAAAAAAATATTCTGTGAACTTTCAATAAATAAACACANTTTTTTTTTTTTTTTTTTTAAAGATTTTTTATTTATTTGACACACAGAGAGAGAGATCACAAGTAAGCAGAGAGGCAGGCAGAGAGAGAGGAGGAAGCAGGCTCCCTGCGGAGCAGAGAGCCCGATGTGGGCCTCGATCCCAGNCCAAAGAATATTAAATCTTGGTTTGGAAGATTTTCTATCTACCTACCAGAAAGTCTCATATCCGACATATTGAAATCTGTTAGGTTTGATATTATTTTAAGG
>LNAC01000228.1:2579464-2657420 GCA_002007465.1 Ailurus styani | reverse complement strand
GCAGAGGCTTTAACCCACTAAGCCACCTAGGCGCCCCAAGGTTTTTGTTTTTTTTTTAAATAATCTCTGCCCCCCTACCTGCGGCTTGAACTCATAACCCTGGGATCAAGAGTCACATGATCTACTGGCTAAGCCAGCCAGTTATCCCTATTTTAAGGACATTTTAATATACTTCTTTTATACCACAAAATATGAGCCTTAAGTTGTAAAAATAATAATAATAATAATAAAATCAAGAATAAGTATTTAATATTGTACACTAATGTAAAATCACTAAGAAAAACATACCTGCCGGGCGCCTGGCTGGCTCAGTCGTTAAACTGCCTTCAGCTCAGGTCATGACCCCAGAGTCCTGGGATCAAGTCCCACATCGGGCTCCCTGCTNTAAAATCAAGAATAAGTATTTAGTATTGTACACTAATGTAAAATCACTAAGAAAAACATACCTGCCGGGCGCCTGGCTGGCTCAGTCGTTAAACTGCCTTCGGCTCAGGTCATGACCCCAGAGTCCTGGGATCAAGTCCCACATCGGGCTCCCTGCTCCACAGGGAGTCTGCTTCTCCCTCTAACCTTCTCCCCTCTAATGCTCTCTCTCACTCTCTCTCCCTCAAATAAATAAAATCTTTAAAAAAAAAAAAAAAAGAAAAGAAAAACATACCTGCCAATTCTTTGATAACTTCTTCTCTATTCATGTGACTGTTATTTCGAGATTTATATACAATCTGAAATGTCCNGTCGTTAAACTGCCTTCAGCTCAGGTCATGACCCCAGAGTCCTGGGATCAAGTCCCACATCGGGCTCCCTGCTCCACAGGGAGTCTGCTTCTCCCTCTAACCTTCTCCCCTCTAATGCTCTCTCTCACTCTCTCTCCCTCAAATAAATAAAATCTTTAAAAAAAAAAAAAAAAGAAAAGAAAAACATACCTGCCAATTCTTTGATAACTTCTTCTCTATTCATGTGACTGTTATTTCGAGATTTATATACAATCTGAAATGTCCCTTTGTTTGGAGCTTTAAACCAGGGTTCCAAAAATGTTTCTGCATATTTTTTCATATCTTCTAAGAAAGCCTTGCATGTGCCTGAAATGGGTAACATACGTAGAATAACCCGAGTCTTCTTCTTCTTGGTTTTGTACATATCCTGGAGGATATGATGTACCAATTTCTCAGGTTCTAAAGGAAAAAAGAAAAAAGTCAACACAAAGCAAACAAGTAAGTTAAGGATAAAAACTCTAGGACATTTTAAAACCTCTTGAAAATCAATAATGAATATTCACTGGCAGTGACCTATGTCAATAGTATAATAGAAGAAATGACCACAATGAATAAGTCTAATCAAACATTTTTTCCAACTTTCTTCACTGCCTATAACGATTATTACTATATTTAACATGTTAACTCTTCAGCATTGTTAGTGCTTTCACTAAAAACAACTGTTCGTGAAGACACGGGAGTTTACATTTTTGTGGTCTCATTTGTCCAACACCCTACTGTTTTCCTATAACAATATCGACTACAAACATAACATCATTAAATAGTACACTTTTATACAAAACAAATTTGCAAGTCACTTTAAAAAATTTAATTCATCCATTAGTTAAGTTTGTACAATAATCTAGATCTCAGAACTTAGAGAAGACCCAAAACCATGAATTACATAAGATCATGATATGGTCCTTAGGCCATCCTCATTACCTTCAAGTCTGTTTGGGGCTACTCAGTGTTTTCAATACTTTTAAATTAGTTAACTGCATTAAAAAATCTAAGAACTTCTCCAGATTTTCAGCTTCTTTTGAAAAGCCAGAAGATTTGGCCCTATAGGACTACATTCCAAATTGGCTGGCGCTGAAGAGCAGCTGCTCCTCTTAAACAGAATATGTACTCTTGTTTCACTTCAAGTTACATACAAAGAAAGTGGCAGGGGCACCTGGGTGGCTCAGTGGGTTAAGCCTCTGCCTTCGGCTCAGGTCATGATCTCAGGGTCCTGGGATCAGGCCCCACGTCAGGCTCTCTGCTCAGTGGGGACCCTGCATCCCCCTCTCCCTCTGCTTGTCTCTCTGCCTACTTGTGATCTCTCTGTCAAATAAATAAATAAAATCTTAAAAAAAAAAGTGGCAAAGCCAGGTTTCCCCTCCTAAGCCAATGTGACGTTCACCACCCCATTCTACCTTTCCGTATGTCTAGTGTTAGAACAGTGTGGAAAAGATCAAATGATTAACTGAGCCATAACCACGAAGCCATTCTGTAGTCAGAGTTCTGAGGCAAAGAGACCCCCAGAAATTATAGGTTCAATATCTTAAGGTTTATTAGTCAGACACACCTATTCCAAGTGTCCTAATGAAGACTACATTATTTGCTCCACTTTCCACTGACTGGAATCTTCTTAGCTTCATCTCTGTCGATGCTTTAATGTCACCAACTTCTTTCTTCAAGGCGGCCTCCATGTCATCATCTTCTCCCTCACTTCCAGAGAGCTGTTGATCTTTGTCCGTAAACTGCATGAAACAAATGAACAGAGATGCAAAAAGAGCTCATGTTAAAAGCTACAACTAACTACCTATGTGAAATCACCAGTGGCAGATGGATCAACACTGACAATAAAGCTTTTTATTAAGAAACTGACATCGCTCCCTACAAAATGTGGAGGAAAAAGGGAGTTCTCTCTGAGTGGGGCACATATAATCTGAAAATGCTTTCTAAAACATCCTAACAGGGCGCCTGGGTGGCTCAGTGGGTTAAAGCCTCTGGTTTCGGCTNGTGGCTCAGTGGGTTAAAGCCTCTGGTTTTGGCTCAGGTCATGATCTCAGGGTCCTGGGATCGAGGCCCGCATCGGGCTCTCTGCTCAGCGGGGAGCCTGCTTCCCCCTCTCTCTCTGCCTGCCTCTCTGCCTCCTTGTGATCTCTCTCCCTCTGTGAAATAAATAAATAAATAAATCTTTAAAATAAAATAAAATAAAATAAAAAATAAAACATCCTAACATTCTGGGATATAGGGTAATGTGCTCACCTGATGAATTAATTCAAGACAGACCTTAATTCCATCACCAAATATCTTTGTGCCTAATAAGACAGTCTCCTTTTTGTGAGATTATGATGAGGAAGCAGAAGGCAGAGGACAAAGCCCAACCTGACACCCCGCAAACCCCACTCCCCTCCCAGGTGGGGCATGTGTGACATTCCTCAGGCACTCCTGGCTGCCCTAATGCTAAGGGAAGGGAAAACAAAGGGTTAATGAATAGAGATCACAGTACTGCAAGACATGAGTTTCCCTCAGCTTACAAATATTTTAGTGATTTAATAGGGGGGGAAAAAAGCATTCTTATCAATGACCTAACTTGCAGAAGGAAACTCCCCACTACCTTCCTGTTAATGCTTTAGTAGAGGGGAAAAAAACCCCTAACTTGATAATGGCAAGGTCTCTAATATCTTCTAGGTCCTCTTTAACATACAAAAGTTCTTTGAAAACCTCCCTTTTCCTTTACCTCCCCCAACTTCCAAGTATATAATCAGTCATCCCTCACAACCTCAGTGCAGCAGCTCTTCCTGCTCACAGGTCCTGTTCTGGTGCTTCAATAACACCACCTTTTTGCACCGGACATCCCAAGAATTCTTTCTTGGCCCTCAGCTCTGGACCTCACCTACATTCAAAAACTACATCAGTTAGACCAAACAGGGCATAAAAAGCCCTTCTATTCTACTAAGGAACAGGAAACAGTCAAGAATTTGCTCAAGATACTACTGTAGACAGAACACTCATATCTTCTCCAGTTCTCTGCCCCGCCATTATTAGTTTGCCAGACAAGAGCTAATAATTATACACATTTCTGGGAACTTTATTATACGCCAGGATGTATTTTATATACATAAGCAACTTTTCAGTCAACATTAAGTACACTATCATTTTTATTTAGCTCAGCAAAATTAAATAATATACCTACACTCAAGCCCTAAAACTAGTAAATAATGGAACTTGAATCCAAATCCCCCTTGTACTCTTCTCCCTCTTTTAATTCACTGAAGTATTTGTGTATGTATTAGTCCAAATCCTAAGCCAAGAAGATAATGACTTCCAAACCGTGATGGGAAAATTGGGTTTTAGGTGGTGTGCAGGCGCATTTTAAAAATAACTAGCATTAGTACTAAACCCACTATTTCAGAGACACTGCTCAGGACAAACGTCATTACAACCATGGGTAAAAGTCGTGGTAAGATAGAGCCAAAACGAAGAGGACAAATTAAGCTTCCCTTACGAACGTGCACCGTTTACTGAACCAACGTGAGTTTCAGTGTTCTCGTGAACACTCCTCCACATCTATTGTTAAGTAGTAAACGTTGGAGAGCTTCAGAAACACAACACATGGACCGCAGAAGCAATCTATAAATAGGAGTCACTATGACTACTCGTGGGCGGGGGAAGAAAAAAACAAAAACAAAAAACCCCGAGCTGCGAGTTTTTCGAGCCCACGACCCAGCCCGGGTCTGCAACGCAGATGAGGCGAAGCCGCGGCGGCACCGGCGAGGCCACGCCCCTTCACCAGCTCCGCCACAACCCGCGCGCACGCGTAGGAGAAAGGCGGCCTCGCAGCATCGCCTCACTCCTCAAAGGCCGCTTGCCCTCTGCGGGGCCCGTACCTTTTCCGGCCCGTACATTTCGTCGCCGTATTCGTTGAGCAGGCTGTAGGCCTCCTCCACGCACTTGCGCTCATTCATGTTGCAGGTAATGAGAATGCCCTGCAGCCCGGGTTCCAGCTGCCGGGGCCCGCCGCCGTCGCAGCGCCGAGCCCGCTTGGCCTGCACGTATTGAGCCTTGCCTTTGCGCTTTCCGCCGCTGGACTGAGGAGGCTGCTGGACGGGGGTCGCCATGCTGCGTGAGAACCGACGCTAGCGAGAAACGTGTTTCTGCACTACTCTCGGCTTCCTCACCCCTGCGGGCGCGAGCTAGTTTACGTCATGCGTGCGCGACGGCTTCCCCCTGGTCCCGCCTCCAAGTTTCTTTCTGTGCTGCGCGGGGTCCTAGAGCCGGGCGGTGGCAGGCCGTGGGGAGGTGGTGCAAGGCCCGCCTCTCGCGACGGCTGACCGCCACTTCTTTTTTTTTTTTTTGACCGGCACTTCTTACTGCTCCTCAGCGCATGCTCGGACTTCCCGGGAAAGCGGCCTTCGGGTGGACCCGGTCTTTAAATTTACATGCTGGGCTTCCAACTGGATGTAGATCGTGCTTGTAAAGAACCGTTTCATTTATCACTCATATTCACGGATTCATTCAGTTAATATTTATTAAGTACCTATGTACTAGTTATGGACCTAAGTACTCAGGTTGGCAAAGCAAGACACACTTCATATAAATCTCGCCCTTCTAGGCCAATGTTTCTTAAAACTCACTGGGGCTGGGGCGCCTGAGTGGCTCAGTCGTTGGGCATCTGCCTTCGGCTCAGGTCATGATCCTAGGATCCTGGGATGGAGCCCTGCACTGGGCTCCCTGCTCAGTGGAGAGCCTGCTTCTCTGTCTCCCACTGTCCCTGCTTGTGTTCCCTCTCTCACTGTGTCTGTCAAATAAATTTAAAAAATCTTAAAAAAAAAAAAACCTCACTGGGGCCTTACAAACCATCCTACTTATTTTTTGCTTCTGGTGAAATGTGCATAATCATTAGACTTTAGTACTGTTGAAGGACCCCCAGAGGTACAAAGAAAGGACACTCATAAGTCAGAGATCTGATTATCAGAATGAGAAATATAAAATGCAGAGAAACCTGGACAAACTTCTTAGCATTAAATTGTCACTAAGGGAACATTTTAACTTGTAAAAATATTTATATTCATACACAAGATATTGTCCCTATCAATTTCACACACTTTTTGTTTGACGCTGATGTCATAGCAAGTGACATTTGGGTGAGTTATTGTTTCAAGTGCACATGGTTTGGACAGGAAATCACATCCTCACTTCTGAACAAAACCATGAAGATCCAAAAGAGTTTGTCCTTTGTTGCCCTAGGAAGAATTAGCTAATCCAGTGACCCCAAAATGTGGAGCAGGCACATTAGAGTAACTAAGAACCTCTTAGTTACTGTAAGGACTGCATCTCTCAGATTGACATTCTTGTGACTCCCATGACAAAGTAATGCTGATATGAAATAATAGTCTAGAAATCCATATACATATAAGAGAATCTTTGCTAGTAGTAAGGGAAAGATGAAATACATCTTGCTATTTTCTTTTCTTCATATGTCCCCCAAAATGTTTAAGAACGCACTCAGTCTGGATAGGTAGGCAATTCCTTCATAATTAACATTATAATATCCCTCATACCCTAAGGTTGGGAATCCAGATCCTTATACTTCAAGCAATGAAAAATGTATAAATCCCTGTGTTGGTGGTCCACCTTTGACTGTATTGCTTTGGTGATCAAATGCAGGAGTACTGTACATTTTACTGACCTAGATATTTCAATCTCACATTCTGAGATTTAATTGTTATGTAGGAAACAACAAAATACTAAGAAGAGGAAAAATAATTATGTTGAACTTGATGGTTAACTGGGGTTTTTTCTTCACTATATGTATATGTAAATATGTGTATATATGTATGTATACAGTTATATGTATATAACTATATATATATTCTTTGTATATCTTTATCTTCTTTAGGTTCTTTTCTTAATTACTAATATTAATACTACTGTTCTGATTAGTGCTAGGTGTTAACTGCCCTATTCCACACTGCACAGTAGGACAAATGGTTAATATTCATTTCCCTTTCAGAGTGCCCCCTTCTGGGCAAATATGGAAGCAATTTCATAAGAAATGGAATCCTTGAAGTGTTTTCCAATATGACTTTATTTAATACTATTATTCTAGGGCATGAAGGCAGAGAAATAACAAGATTTTATCACCAACAGAAGACTGGGGTAGAACACATACAATGACCACCTATGATTCTTCCTCTTTATTTTTTTTCTCCATTATGGTTGACATTTGTTGTTTTTATTTGCTCAGTAAATGAACCCCCTTCCCATTCTCTTCCTAAGCTTAAAAGTAACTGCCAGTAATTTCTACTTGTATGTTGAAGATGGAATCCATCCTGGTCCCAAACACAGAGTGCAGACATTCATAGATTTTGTTCATGTTCTAACTGCACTATCCATCCAGCATTTCCTGCTTTATTCTCTTGTTACCCAGCATTTTCAGGAGATAGATGACCTAACACTGCAACCCTGGTCACCTGCTGACTTGATTTCTCTACACCTGCCACCTTCAGAGCTGGTATTATGTATATGATCAAGAGCCCAAATTCTAAAGCCAAACGAGGTTCAAATCCCAGTTCTGTCATGTTCTGGCTATGGGACTCCAAGTTACAAGTCAAATTTCCTCATTAGCTATTTTAAAAAAGTAAGATTATTTATTAGCGAGAGAGAGGTAGAGGAAGAGAATTTCCAGTAGACTCCATGCTGACTGCATAGCCCAAATGGGGGTCAGTCTCATGAGCCTGAGATCATGACCTGAGCCGAAACCAAAAGTCCGATGCTCAACCGGCAGAGCCACCCAGGTCCCCCCCCCAAAATTTTTTAAATGGAGGTAATAATAAAAACCCATTTTCTGGGTTACTGGGAGAAGAGAACTCAACATCAGTCATGATAAGTGCTTAGTTCATGGTCACAGTTCAGTCAATGTGGACTTAAAAACAGCTGGTTTGGGGCTCAATTGTGACTCACTGAAGTCTAGTATTTTTAGTATTAGTATCCATTCCCCAACCCAGTCCCTTGAATGCATTACTTGTCCCCTAATCTCCTACTTCAGTGTGTCAGTTGCTGAAAGTGAAATTTAATCCTACTAGGAAGGAGGCCAGAAGGGACATAAATTTTAAAAATAATATAGTCTTAAGTAAAATAGGATAAAATACATAACACCTACATGCCCTTACTTCTGTCATCTGGCTCCTGCCTCCCATTTGTTTTTTGTTGTTGTTTTTAAATTTTATTTATTTATTTAACAGAGAGAGAGAGAGATCACAAGTAAGCAGAAAGAGAGGAGGAAGTAGGCTCCCTGCCGAGCAGAGAGCCCAATGCGGGACTCAATCCCAGGACCCTGAGACCATTACCTGAGCCAAAGGCAGAGGCTTTAACCCACTGAGCCACCCAGGGACCCCCTGTCTCCCATTTGATTGAATAACACTCCATGCCTTTCCCTGGCTCTGTGCCCACAGCACTTATGCCACACATGCATTTTCACCACACCCACAATTGCACAGGAAACATGCCCAACAGCCTAAGCCCCAGATTAGAGCCTAACTCTGAAGCCAGGTGAACTTGGGTCTATCCCATGGGGAAGCCAAATTTGGTCTGGCTCTTTGTTCCTACCTGCCTTTTTTTTTTTCTTTCTTTTTAAAGATATTATTTATTTATTTGACACACAGAGAGAGAGATCACAAGTAGGCAGAAAGCCAGGCAGAGAGCGGGGAGGGAAGCAGGCTCCCGGCTGAGCAGAGGGCAGATGCAGGACTTGATCCCAGGACCCTGAGATCATGACCTGAGCCGAAGGCAGAGGCTTAACCCACTGAGCCACCCATGTGCCCCCCATGTCCTGAACTCCTGATCCCAGCCTCCCTCGATGTGCTTCATCCCATGACTGCTGGAGTCCAGTTTCGACAGGTATGCTTCTCTGAGGCAAACTTGGCATTTTATGGACATAGGTTCTTGAGGGCAAAAGTGAGTAAACCTTTTCCCCTCCAGTTTTCTTCTCCAGTTTTATACCGTACACATGCATGAGTCTTTCTTCTTAACTTTTTCTGAGTATTCTTGGGTATTTCCTTCCTACTTCTCTGAGATTTGATTAAATAATTTATGTTTAAATTTAACTGTTTTTACTATTTAGTTCTACTTTGTTGACCACTTCTAGATCCTCCTCTTGCTCCTCTTTCTTTCCACTTTAGTCATTGTTCCTAAGAATGGATCCCTAATGGTAGAATCTCAGTTCAACAAGTAAGAAATACATCCATTTGGAACTGAAATCATCTATGAACTGCACACTCCACCAAGGCATAACACTAGCACTGGATAAAGTACCAATGCAAGAAATACAAATTTCAGAGTATATACAGTACATGTTTAAGAGTCCAGGGTGACTGAGGTTTAGAGGATTGTTCAGCACAGATGAGACCTAAATAAGAATATACGTGAGTAGTCAGGTTGAATCATTTATATTTAAGTTAAAAGTTGGAGGGAAGGGCGCCTGGGTGGCTCAGTGGGTTAAAGCCTCTGCCTTTGGCTCAGGTCATGATCTCAGGGTCCTGGGATCGAGGCCTGCATCGGGCTCCCTGCTCAGCGGGGAGCCTGCTTCCTCCTCTCTGTCTGCCTCTCTGCCTACTTGTGACCTCTCTCTCTCCGTCAAATAAATAAAAATAAAATATTTTTAAAAAAAGTTGAAGGGAAGTCAACGAGAATACAGCATTCAATGTACAGAAGATGAACGGAGAGACAAACATTAAGAATTAGCACTGGATAAAGTACCAATGCAATGTTTTTTTTGTTTTGAGGGAGAGAGCAAGAGAGAATGGGGAAGAGGGAGAAGCAGACTCCCACTGAGCAGGGGATCACTGCCTGAGCTGAAGGAAGACACTTAACTGACTGAGCCATCCAGGTGCCCCAAGACAGTCAGACAGTCTTGTGTTTAAATACTGATCTACCACTTTCTAGCTCTATGACCTTGGGCAAATTAATTGCTCTAACCTCATATTCCTCATCGGTAAAATGGAACTAGCTATAATATTATCTTACAGGTCACTGTGAGCATTGAATAAAATAACTCATACTAATCATATATAGAAATATTCAATAAATGTTAGCTACTGCTGTTTTGTTGTGGCTGTTCCTAATTGGGAGGTTTGGTGAGGTTAACTTATAATCAAACAAGAGTTGAGGTGAAGATCCAGGCTTTTTGTATTGGCCAGTTTGTTTTGATGTGTCTCCAGCCACCCCTGACTGATTTCCAGTACCCCAGAGAAGCCTTTTTTTATCTAAATGTGTTAATATGGGAAGATCTACAAGATACAGTGGAAAATGAAGGGGGAAAAGTAAGGTATGTGTACTATAAACCGATTCATGTTTTAAAAGGGAATACATGCGCGCACGTGCGCACACACACACACACTTGAGTATACACATAACATTAACATATATATGTTTTAACCCTACATGTATATAAAAATGATACTTTGTAACACTTCAGGTATTTCTTCACATTTCTCAACTAAAGGCCAAAGCTAAGGATTAAGAGGCATTAAGTTACTGCCCTTTCCATTCTAAAGAGAACTGTCAAAAAAGACCGTTTGGTAACTGTCTCCGAATTGTGAAAAGGTGGCTTAACTGGTCCTGCTACCTTGACACCACTCTGCTTTGGGGCCTACATCAAAAGCCTGGGGATGGGAGAGCAGAGAGTACTTTCACACCCTTTACTGAGAGGTTCACTAAGGGAATCCCTCATAAGGGTAGATGTTCCTTTTTTTTTTTTTTTTAAGATTTTATTTATTTATTTGACAGAGAGAGAGAGATCACAAGTAGGCAGAGAGGCAGGGAGAGGGGGAAGCAGGCTCCCTGCTGAGCTGAGAGCCCGATGCAGGGCTCGATCCCAGGACTCTGAGATCATGACCTGAGCCGAAGGCAGAGGCTTTAACCCACTGAGCCATCCAGGCACCCCTGGGTAGACGTTCCTGGAAGAAGACACTGGCATCACATTCCCGGGACCACGTCCCCTTCTGCCTGGCCAAGTGTGGAAATGAGCCAGAAAGAGAAGTAGAGACACATGGCAGGGCACAAAGAGTGAGATGGGATGGAGAGACAACAGAGGAGAGGGTTATATCCCAACACATGGCGTTCTAAAGATGTGCATCAAGTAGACTCCCAGAAGTTACCTGGGCTTGAAAAGGTAGACCCAACAGAGGATTAAAGTCATAGCTAGCATGGTAAACTCTCCTGCCCTAGTCTTTTCTCCTTACCCCCAACAACAGAGTATCTAGAGCTTAGAAGTGGGAGGGGGAAAGGTGTCTGGGAGACGACAAGCCACTTGTCTCTATTCGAGGTGACAGAGTGGGAAGAATGCAGAAGACTGGCCAGTCCTCCTGCCCACTGCTGGTCCCCAGAAGCACAGAGCAAGCCTACATTGGGCAGAAAGGGACAGGTGCAACGTACATTGAGTTTGTGATTAACAGTTTTCAGTGGACAAACTTTTATAACTAAAAGTGATTGTTAATTGTGGGATCATGCCAAGAAGTCACTAATGGATAGAAAAGGGATATTGGATACAGCAGGGGGAAAACAGAAATTGGGAGGAAAAATGAAGTTTCGATTTAAGACTTGTTTGAAAAACTAGTTACATATATATTCCACCCACTTCCCCCCCAAACACACACAACCCTTGTTTTGCAACACATTTGGTAACTACTTTATTCTCTTATTCTCTTTTATTTTTATCCATATGCATGTATTATTTTTTATTAAAATAAACTGTTGCTTTCTTGATGTGGATACTCACCAAAGTATTTCTCTTCCTCCTGGGTCCACAGCTAGGCTAATTTTTTACCTCTCTGGAAGTGAAGGTGGAGCACTGAAATGTGGGCAGAAGTGATACATACTTCTAGGCCTAAATTCATATGAGATCCTCCACAACTGTCTCTCTCAGCTCTTTGCTCTGGCTCTTGCTCTGCTCTTTGTCAGTTGGCTGATTTCAGAGGATCCAGCACAGGGCCTACAGGAGGCCTGAGAGAG
This sequence comes from Ailurus styani, assembly GCA_002007465.1. NCBI lineage: Eukaryota > Metazoa > Chordata > Mammalia > Carnivora > Ailuridae > Ailurus > Ailurus styani. The sequence goes on along the minus strand of LNAC01000228.1, from coordinate 2,645,667 downwards.
TGGAGTCTATGAACATAAGGTCCTGAGTCACTGTGTGGAGGTGAGCCAGCCAGGAAAGATCAACCCAGAACTTTTGCATTAGACTTCAGCCTCTGAGCTTTGGGTTAGTTTCTTTCTACAGCATAACCTAGCAGCCTTTGAAAAATACACTGGGAATCTAGAGTTTGTTCAAAAATGTCTTTACTCTTCCTGTTAGAGTCTTATTGTCCATAGAGATGATGGACACTGCCCTTAAGATAAATTAATAAGACTGCTTACAATGAAGTGAAGAGAGTATGGATTTGAAGTAAGAAGACCTGATTAAAAAGCCCAGGGCTGTTATTTTCTTTTAGACTCAGAGGGAAATCCTGAACCAGTGGCCAGGCTTCTGTTTTCTTGCCAGGACACCGTGAGATGCATCTTGCTCCCTCCTTACCAAATGTATATGAAATAGAATTAAAAATTTTCCATATGTAAGTTGTTGACAAAATAGTTGAGACAGTTCTATAAAACTCTGCCCTTTTTCCTGTAGAACAGTTTTTTAAAATTTTTTTTTTAAGATTTTATTTATTTATTTGACATACAGAGAGAGATCACAAGTAGGCAGAGAGGCAGGCAGAGAGAGGAGGAAGCAGGCTCCCTGCTGAGCAGAGAGGCCGATGCGGGCCTCAATCTCAGGACCCTGGGATCATGACCTGAGCCAAAGGCAGAGGCTTAACCCACTGAGCCACCCAGGCACCCGAAATGTTTTTATTTTTGAAGGGGATTACACTTCACTTGAGTACTAGAGAAGAAAACCTGATTCCATTCCAGAGAAAATAAGGATCTCCATGAAATAATGGATATAGGAAATGACTGTCCAAAGCTGCATTTAGGTGAAAAGCTGATGGAACCTTGTAATGGATGGATCAGACTGATAGAAAAGGTGAGCCAACCAGACCTTATATTCCCCAGATGTCATGCAACAGTAATTACACAATACTATTTATGCAATCTTTTTGCTAAATACTGATCTGGCCTCTAGACACATCAGTTTACAGAAAGTGCAGGAACAGAAAAACAGGTTAAATTCAGCTGCAGGTTTGAATTAGTAAAATGATATGATTTTTAGATTTGTTTCCAAGTAATGCAAGGAGAGGGAGGTGTGGGTAGGGATATAAATGAAACAAAATTGGCCATGTGTTGACAGTTGTTGGAGCAGAGTGATGGATACACATCGGGATTCCTTTTACTATTCTAGCTCTTAGTATATATGGTTGAAATTTTTCCATAATGATGGAGAAGGCAAGAGAGGCAGAGAATAAAGAAGTAAAGATGACAAGCTGCATAACTATTTTGAGAAATTTTGCTATAAAAAGGAGAAGAGGTGGAAGAGGACAAGATATTTTAATAAAGGAGCTATTGCCATGTGTCTGTGGCTGACTATCTCTTTACTACAATTCCTAGTCCAAACAAAAGGAAGAAATGGATGGTACAGGAGAGGGGTAACGGAGGGAGTAATGTTCTTGAGTAGGGGAGAGCAGATGATGTCAAGGACACAGTGGAGAGGGTGGCCCAAGCTAGGAACTTGACAATATTCACTGTCACAGGAAGGAATGCAGAGAGTATGGGCAGAATTGTAGGAGTATAGGTTGATTAGGTGCTATGGGGTTGAGCACATTCTCTTCTGGCTACTTATACATCTCAGTGAAATCAGGGGGAGAGGAGAGGTGAAGCTTATAGAAACAGAATTGTGAAAGGGTTATCTCCAACTATAGATATGTAATGGGGTTATCAAGCAGTAAGGACGGCCTGCTTGGATTTTTTAAGACCATTAGCAAGTACCATCAACATCCTAAGTGCATAACTTGTTTCCACAGAACCATTTCTCCAGAACCACGTTAAGCTACTCATGTGTAGTCCCAGAATAGGGAGATAGCAGTCTGGAGTTTTGCAGAGAGCTGGGTTTTGCCAGATGATTATGGTGAGGGAGAGCAGCACAAAGAAGCTGAATAGCACCTAGAATCCAAAATGGGCAAGAGGTTAGTGAGAGCATGAAGAAGACAGTGTTCACGTCAATGGACTAAATATTTTAGTGTGGTAGAGGAATTACCATGATAAAAATAGTAAAGGCAGGGGCACCTGGGTGGCTCAGTGGGTTAAGCCTCTGCCATCAGCTCAGGTCATGATCTCAGGGTCCTGGGATCCAGCCCCTCATCAGGCTCTCTGCTTAGCAGGGAGCCTGCTTCCCCCTCTCTCTCTGCCTGCCTACTTATGATCTCTCTCTCCCTCTCTCTGTCAAATAAATAAATAAAATCTTAAAAAAAAATAGTAAAGGCAAACAAGCTGTCAAGACAGGAGGAATTAACTAATTCCTAAAAAAGGAGTGGGGGGTGGATGTTGAAACATTTTGGACGTAGTACTAGGGATATAGCATAGGAGCACCTGGATGGCTCACAGTTAAGCATCTGCCTTTGGCTCAGGTCATGATCCCAAGGTCCTGGGGTCGAGCCCTGTGACAGGCTCCTTGCTCAGTGGAGAGCCTGCTTCTCCCTCTCCCTCTGCCTGCTGCTCACCCTTCTTGTGCTCTCTTTTTCTCTGTCAAATAAATAAATAAAATCTTAAAAAAAAAAAAAAAGAAGAAGAAGGTATAGGGTACAGTTACAAGAGTAGAGACTGAGGCTCAGTTGAATCAAGATCATTGGGAGACAGGATCTCAAGGGAATGAAAGACCAGGGTATTAAATGGATTGTTCACATGAGGACTGAAATTACTGAAACAGAGCAGGGACTGGAATCAGGTGCTCTCAATTCTCACCACAAAATTCATTAATCCTTGATAGAAGTCTGCTCTTGCAGGAATGCCAAAGCAGGATGCTTACCAAAGAGGGACTTGACTATAAAGACTGGCAAAGATCAAATCAAACCAGTCTGCAAGGTGGACCCCGGCACTGACCTTTCACTGACTTTTTCCCTCATTGCAGTACTAAAAAACGACGAGGGTGGAGATTTAACATGCTAATGAGACATGATATGCATGAAGAAGCATGTTCTGTCCCCTGTGCAGGTGTGCCCAACCTCCTGTATCTCTCACCACTCCTACATACTTATGTAGTTGTGAAGGTAAGTGAGGTCTGGAGCCAATGGCCAAGAAAGAATTCTTGGGATGTCTTTGGTGCAAAAGGTGGTTTTATTTATTTATTTTTTAAGATTGTATTTATTGAGAGAGAGAGTGCACAAGAGACAGCAAGCACAAGTGGAGGGGCAGAGGGAGAGGAGAGGAGAGGGCTCCCACTGAGTAGGGAGCCAGATGTGGGACTAGATCCCAGAACCCTGGGATCATGACCTGAGCTGAAGGCAGACACTTAACTGACTGAGCCACCCAGGTGCCCCAAAAGGTGGTTTTATTAAAGCCTGAGGACAGGACCTGTGGGCAAAAAGAGCTACACTGGGGTTGTGAGGAGCAACTGATTATATACTTTGGGTTGGGGAACTAAAGATAAGGGAAGTTTGAAAAGGATTTTCATATGCTAAAGAAGACTCACAGGAAGTCTGAGGCCTTGCTATTGTCAACCCAAGGTTGTTTTTCCCTCTAGCAAGGCACTAACATTAAGACTGCTGGGAGCTTCCTGGAGGAACTTACACTCTGCCTGCCTCAAGTATTTGTTAATAAGGACATTTAATTTTATCTACATTTCCTTCTGGAAGTTAGGTTATTGATAAGAATGCTTTTTTCTTTTTCTTTTTCTTTTTTTAAAGATTTTATTTATTTATTTGACACAGAGAGAGAGATCACAAGGAGGCAGAGAGGCAGGCAGAGAGACAAGGAGAGGAGGAAGCAGGCTCCCCGCTGAGCAGAGAGCCCGATGCGGGCCTCGATCCCAGGACCCTGAGATCATGACCTGAGCCGAAAGCAGAAGCTTTAACCCACTGTGCCACCCAGGCGCCCAAGAATGCTTTTTTCTTGTAAATTACTAAGACATTTATAAACTGAGGGAGACTCATGTCTTGCTGGACTGTGATCTACTATAAGCTAACCATTTGTTTTTCCTTTTCTTAGCTCTGGGGCAGCCAGAGTGCCTGGAGACACATAGCCCACCTGGGAGTGGGTAGGAGGGGACTGTGGGGTGTTAGCATGTACTTTGTCCTCAGCTTGCCCTCTGCTCCCTAACCACTTAGAAGTCACTCCTATCCTGCCTTAGCTTCTTTAAAAAACTTTCCTGGCCTTTGTTCTGAGGGCCAACATGAAGGACCCTCTCCTTTGTGGTGTCTCCCTTGTGCTCAAGCTTAAGCCCCAATAAGAGCCTCCCAGCACATCTGATGTGTCACCTGGAAATTCCCATTTGGCCCCAGTCAATTTGTATTGCTTGGACCCAAGCCCAAGGACCCAAGTCAGTAACATTACCAACAAGAATGATGGAGAATGACCAAAATTGAGAATAACCATAAACTACACAAAAGAGAAAGAATCTGCAGAACAACAGAACACATTTTGTTCTAGGTAAGATCTGATATAGGACTAACAACATCAAAACATCTCTGGCTGACATTAATTAATTTATGAACAAAGAAAAAATTACATAAGCACCCAGGCAGAGTAAGTGAGGCTCTACAATACCACATTTGAATTCAGTTCTGACACTAACTGGGATTAGCATCAGACCCCACAAGTTCAAAGGCACAGTCCCAGCAAGACTTTCCTTACTTGGGATGTTAACTGCAAGTTCTGGGGTCCTCAGGCCACCCAAACCTTTGGCCAACTGGCTACAAAATCCAGGGAGTCCCACGACTCCCTCATGTACCTAAGCCACTAGAACTCAAAGAACACAAAGAGCTATACTTAGGATTACACTTTTATTATAAATGACATAGATGAGAACTTGCCAAATGAAGAGAAACATAAAGCAAAGTCTGTGAGGGTCCCAAATGTAGAACTTCCATGCCCCCTCCCTGTGGAATCAGGGCATGTATGTCACCCTCCCAGCACATCTGATGTGTTCACCGAACAGGAAGCTTCACCAAGTTTTTATCAGGGAATCATTAGCCAAGTGACTGCAGTCAATCTCTGGTTCACCTTCTCTCCCCAGACATTGGGCTAGCTTCAAAGCTCCAATCCTGTAATCACATGGTTGACCTTTCTGGTGACCAAACCCTTCCTCCTGAGTCATCTTGCTAACATAAACTCGGGTGTCATTTAAGGGGTTTCATGGGGGACGCCAGGGTGGCTCAGCTGGTGAAGTGTCTGCCTTTGGCTCAGGTCATGATCCCAGGGTCCTGGAATCAATCCTATACTGGGCTCCTTGCTCAGCAGGGAGCCTGCTTCTCCCTCTGCCTGCCACTCCCCTGGTTATGCTCTCTTTCTCTCTCCCTGACAAACAAATTAACATAAAATCTTTAAGGGGTTTCATGAATAACAAAGGCACTCCTATTACTCAGGAATTCTAAGGATTTAGTCTCTAGTGAAAGGACAAAGGCCAGTCAAACTTTTTATTATGCAACAGACACATACCAAGAGAAAAGAACTTGGTTGACCTTGGGCTTCTCCAAAGTAATATTTAATGCCAAATAACAGTGGAACAAGGTCCACAGTTTTCTGAGGGAAAGAAAATTTAACAAAAGAAACTCAAGCCCAGCAAAGTTATTCTCCATATACAGTCAGTAGACAGGCATTATCAACTCAGCAAGGGAACACATTTATTATAAGCCCTTGTGAAGAAAAAAAAAATCTCCTCGATGTTAAATTAAGCTAATAAAGAAAAACAGTAAAGAATACAAGGAAAGGAAAGTCCTGTGAAAAGATTATTGGTGAGCATCGAATCCCACTTAGACATTAGATCAGGGTTTCTTAGTGACAGCACTTAGGTTTGGGGCTGGATAATTACTTCTTTGTTGTAGAGGCTGTTTTGTGCATCGTAAGATGTTCAGCAGCACTCCTAGTCTCCATCCACTAGATGCCAGTAGCATTCCCCCCAGGTGTGACAACACAGAATGTCTCCAGACATTGCCCTACATCCCCCTAGGACACAACTGCCCCCCACATTGGCAATCAGTGACATAAACTAATGCTCGGTAATTGAGAAAGTTATGGTTCTAGAAGAGAATGTACTGGTCTGCAAACCTGACAATAATATAACAAAAGTCAAGGGGCTAGGGGAAGGGAGATAAGAGAAACAGAACATATCAACTGATTAATTTCTTAAAGTAGATATTGATTGATACAGTTTAATTAGAAAAATGTAGGTTTAAAAATTACTCCAATCACTTAAGGTTTTCCTTAACTTCGGTGGGATCTTTTAGGAACTAATGATGTCTAGTTAAGAAGCACCTACCTGGGGGGTGCCTGGGTGGCTCAGTCGGTTAAGCATCTGACTCTTGATCTCATCTCAGGTCTTGACCTCAGATCGTGGTCTCCACACTGGGCATGGAGACTACTTAAAATACAAATAAAAAATAAAATATAAATACCTACCTGGTATTTGACTATTCTTCAGTATCACTTCAATTGTTTTTCTGTGGGTTAAAGTTCAATATAATTTTACTTAAAATGTTGTGCATATCCCAGATTCATTTTTTTTATCAGTTTATCTACCTACCTTCCCTCTGTAAATATGCCTAATGTAATATGTAAAATGATGTGAGCCCAGAGTTATTAACAGTTGCTTTTTCGTGTGAGATTTGAAATGTTTTTTTATCATCCTCTTTGCATTTTTCTATGTTGCTAGAATTTTAAAATTAACATGAATTACTTACATATAAAAATATTTATTCTCGGGTGCCTGGGTGGCTCAGTGGGTTAAAGCCGCTGCCTTCGGCTCAGGTCATGATCTCAGGGTCCTGGGATCGAGGCCCGCATCAGGCTCTCTGCTCAGCAGGGAGCCTGCTTCCTCCTCTCTCCTCTCTCTCTGCCTGCCTCTCTGCCTAATTGTAATCTCTCTCTCTGTGTCAAATGAATAAATAAAATCTTTAAAAAAAAATTTATTCTCAATTGTTTTCCTGGGCTTTTTAAAGTATATAATTTTCATAGATATGGCTTCCTCACTCACTCATTTAACTAATATTTAATGAATGCCTGTTATGTGTTGGGCCCTATTCTACCTATCTGAAATTCAGTAATGAGCAAACAGTTAAAGTACTTGCATTCTAGTTGGCCTGGAATGGGCTAACAAAGGCCTCTGGTATAATATTAATTAGGCATAGTGGCGACAGCCTTATTCCTGATTGAATTAAATGCCTCTAACATTTCACCATAAAATATTTCTAATGTTTCAGGGCATCTGGGTGGCTCAGTCAGTTAAGCATCTGCCTTTGGCTCAGGTCATGATCCCAGAGTCCTGGGATCAAGCCCCACATCAGGTTCCCTGCTCAGTGGGGAGCCTGCTTCTCCCTCTCCTTCTGCCTGCTGCTCTGCCTACTTATGATCTCTCCTTGACAAAACAATAAATTCTTTTTAAAGATGTTCCTAATGTTTTAGTATCAAGTTAAGTTGTTGATGTCCATTATTTATCACATTAAAGAAATTCCCTTCTATTTGTACTTACTTTTGGGGGCAATGAGCCCCCACTTAACCAACTGAGCCACCCAGTCACCCTTCCTTTTACCTGTTTTGTTTTTAAGATTTTATTTATTTATTTGAGAGAGAGAGAGAGTGAGAGAGAGCATGAGAGAGGAGAAGGTCAGAGGGAGAAGCAGACTCCCCATGGAGCTGGGAGCCCAATGTAGGACTCGATCCCAGGACTCCGGGATCATGACCTGAGCCGAAGGCTGTTGGTTAACCAATTGAGCCACCCACGCACCCTCCTTTTACTTTTTTTTTAAGGATAAACTCAAACTGGTCATAATGGAGATTTGGTTTTTGTACATTGTTGATTTCAGTTTGTTAATAATTTACTTTAGGCTTTTTATTTATGTTCAGTTTTCCAGTTTGCCTGTGATTTTCTTTTTAGCAGTGTTCTTGTCTAAAAATGCAAGCAATGCTATTTTAACCTCAAAAAATGAGATGGGGGCATCTGGGTGGCTCAGTTGGTTAAGCATCTGCCTTTGGCTCAGGTCATGATCTCAGGGTCCTGGGATCAAGCCTCCTGTTGGGCTCCCTGTTCAGTTGGGAATCTGCTCTAGATTCTCTCTCTCCCTTTCCCTCTGCCCCTCCCCCTACTTGTGTGTGTGCACGCTCTCCCCCCCACCAAAATAAATAAATAAATAAAATCTTTTTAAAATATTAGATGGGGAAGATGGAGGAGACAGACCTTTTGCTTTTCTCCTGCTAAGTACAACTAAAAGCCCTGGACATTACGTATAAAACAAACCTAAGAAGACTCTGGAAGGTATAGAGAGGAAGGCAGATAGGTTACAGACTTTGGGACCTAAATAATGACACAGAGGTCATTTCCCTGGGTTTTCTTTCTGGCCCATATATCCTAGACTTGGAGTTGAAAAAGCCAAAAACCTGGAAACACCAATGGCACCAACAATAAAAGCCCCAGAAAAAGCCCGCTGTCTTTCACCAAAGGACCAAGAAAGGAGCAGACCAACAAGACAGAATATTTTTAAACATCAATTCTTCTACTCTAGCCAAGTGCCACAGGAAAAAATCATGGCTCCACTCATTTTTATCTGTGCCAACAAAGGTAGAATGGGAAGCCTAGACTTCTACTCTCATGCATCTGTAACAGGGTGTCCCATTACCCTCCACTGGGATAGTATCAGAGAATGGCAAGTAGGGAGCAAGTCAGTGTCAGTAGAGACCCCATAAGGAGTTGGAACTCATCCTATCCAGCACTAAAAAACAACTCCTCCCAATCCCAGTTTCACTGGTAACTTAGTGGAGAACCGGGAAACCTCACTTTCCCTGCCAGAACAGTATGGAACAAAGTCAGCTAAAATGGACAGTTTAAATGAGATTGAGAATCTGATTAAATAATATAAAACTATCTAGGTTTCAAATGAAAATCACTCACCATACCAAGAACCAGAAAGATCTCAAACTGATAAAAAAAAAAAAAGATAATCAATAGATGCCAATACGAAGATGACAAAGATGTTAGAAGTATCTGACAAAGGTTTTAAAGCAGCCATGATAAAAATGCTTCAATAAGCAGTTACAAATACATATGATTGAAACAATAAATCCTCAGCAAATGAATAGACAATATCAAAAAGAACCAAATGGAAATTTTAAAACTAAAAAATACAATTAGAAAATATGATAAGAGAAATAAAAAGCTGATTGGGTGGACTCAAGAGCAGAATGGGAGGAAGAGAAGAAAATAATCGGTGAACTAGAAGGTAGAATAGAAATTACCCAATAGTAACAACAGAGAGAAGCCAGGCTGAATGGAAAACAAAACAAAACAAAAAATAACAACCAAAAAACCCCTACAAAAACAAAAACAAAAACAACAAAGAAGGAGAGAAGAAAAAAAAGGAATAAAAAGAACTGAGCCTCAGAGACCTGTGGGGCTATCACAAAAGATCTAATATTGTGTCATCAGAATTCCAAAAGGGGAAAGAGAGGACAGGGCTGAAAAAGAAATAATGACTGAAAATTTCTCAAATTTGGCAAGAGATATAAACTATGGAAGTCATCAACATATATAAAAACATATATACACCAGAACCAATAGGGGTTTATTTTAGGGAAGCAAGGTTGATTCAGTGATTAAAAATCAATCAGTGTAGGGGCACCTGGGTAGCTCAGTTGGTTAAGCACCTGCCTTCAACTCAGGTCATGATTCCAGAGTCCTAGGATTGATGCCCATGTTGTGTCAGGCTCCCTGCTCAGTGAGGAGTCTGCTTCTTCCTCTCCCTCTGCCCCTTCCCACTGCTCATGGTTTCTCTCTCTCTCTCTCTCTCAAATAAATAAATAAAATAGTAAAAAAAAAAAAATCAATCAGTGTAATCCACCCTATTGCTAGGCTAACAAAAATCACTTGATAATATTAACTGATGCAGGAAAGGTATTGGCCAAAATTGAAGGTTTATTCACGATAAAGACTTTCAGAAAACCAGGAATAGAGGAGAGCTTCCTCAACTTGATAAACAGCATCTACAAAAAATCTACAGTTCGCATTACCCCAAGCATGAAAGACTGAAGGTTTTCCTCCTAATATCACGGAAAATGCAAGCATATCTGCTCCTACCATTCTTATTTAACATAATACTATAATTCTAGCTGATGCAATTAGGCAAGAAAAGGAAATAAAAGGCAGAAAGAAAGAAAGAAAGAAAGAAAGAAGTAGGGGTAGGAGTTAAGATGGTGGAGGAGTAGGGGACTCTAATTTTGTCTGGTCCCTGAAATTCTGCTAGATAGTTACCAAATCATTCTGAACACCTGTGAAATCAACCAGAGATCTGAGAAGAGATTGTTAGAATTCTACAAATAGAAAAGCAACCACTTTTTGGAAGGTAGGAGGTATGGAGACATGAATCTGAGGCAATATATCAGAAGATAAACTGTGGGGGGAGGGAGCCTCCATAAGCCAGGTACTGGAAAGTGTTATAAGCAGCGGAACATAAAATCAGAAATTTTAGAAGTCTGCCTGAAAGGTGTTCAGGGTGTGAAGCAGGGCAGAATCCCAGGTGGGACAGCATGGTCTCAGGATGCCCAGCATCACAAAAAGAATGGGGGTGCCTGAGTGTGGTGGAGTTCCCCAAGCACTGGAGCAGGGAAGCTGGCTGCAAACAGTGAGTCCAGGCTGCTGGCTTTCTGCTCAATGTTGCCATAAATCTCAAACCCCTGCGCCTCCAGCGACTATATTCTCAGCAGGGGCCAAGCAAGAGGCAGAACACTGATGAGGACCCCCTCCCCTGGGAGGAGTGGCACAGGTATGTGCCACAGGAGTCTGTAAAGTTTGGAGACTCTAAACGGGGTCATGTGCCTGAGCTAAAAATGCTCAGTCACAGGCTCAATGAACCCAGAGTTCAGACAGAAATCAGGGAGACAAGAGTAATTGACTGCTTTTCCGTGAGGGCCCACTAGACTGGGGGGCGGGCGGGGGGGGAGGCAATGAACTTTCAGCTCTGGGGCTTGAGATCGGGGCACCACCATTTTCATCCCCACATTGGCTCCAGAGCCACTTGCACTGCAATTCCACAAGGGCAAAGAAACCTGAGAATCAGTGCAACAGGCCTCTCCCCCAGAATACCAGCAGGAAATTCCAGCTAATACCAAGTTTACTGCAAAACTCCAGCTCTTAGAGAAAGCAATATTAGCATTCATGCTTTTTTCTTATTATTCTTTAGTTTCTGAGTTTTATAGTTTTTCCTTTTCAGCTATTCTTATACTTTATCAATTCTTTTTACAGTCTTTTTTAATTCTTATTTTTACATTTATGTTTTATGTATGTATTTTTCATTTATGGTTTCCTACATTGTATTTAATTTTATTTTTGTATATATAAGTTTTTCTATCTCTCCTATTTTGGGATCTAGTTTCGTCTAACAAACAGACCAAAATACACCCAGCATCCAGTTTATTGTTCTGTTCTGTTCAACTTCTGTTTCTTTCTTTCCTTCTTTCTTTCTTTCTTTCTCTCTTTCTTTCTTTCTTTCTTTCTTTTTCTTTCTTTCTTTCTTTCTTTCTTTCTTTCTTTCTTTCTTTTCTTTTTTCTTTTTTGGTTTCTGTTCTCTTCTGATTTGCTTAGTGTATATTTTTCCGGTGTTGTTGCTATTTTTGTATTTTCTCTCTCTATTCTATTCTTTTCTGGAAACAACAACAAGATGGAAAAACTAACCTCAAAAGAGAAAACAAGAGGCAGTACTCACTGTCACGGATTTAATCAATATGGATATGAGTAAGATGTCAGAACTAGAATTCAAATAATAATTATAAAGATACTAGCTGGGCTTGAAAAAAGCATAAAAGACACTAGAGAATCCTTTGCTGGAGAAACAAAAACAACTAAAATCTAATCAGGTCAAAATAAAAAAAGGTTATTACTGAGATGCAATAAAAAATAGAGGCTCTGGGTGCTTGGGTGGCTCAATCAGTTAAGTGTCTGCCTTCAGCTCAGGTCATGATCCCAGGGACCTAGGATCGAGTCCTGCATCAGGCTCCCTGCTACACAGGGAGCCTGCTTCTCCCTCTGTCTCTGCCTCCCCCACCGTCTTTCTCTCTCTCTCTCTCTCTCTCTCTCTGTCTCTCATGAATAAATAAATAAAATCTTTAAAAAACAAAACAAAACCAAGAGGCTCTAATTGCTAGGATAAATAAGGTAGAAGGGAGAGTCAGTGATATAGAAGACAAATGATGGAGAATAAGGAAGCTGAAAAAAAGAGACATAAACAACTACTGGATCACAAAGGGAGGATTTGAGAGTCAGTGATACCATAAAGCAAAACAATATTAAAATAATTGGGATCCCAGAAGAAGAGGAAAGAGAGAGAGAGGGGAAGAAGTTATATTGAAGCAAATTATAGTAGAGAACTTCCCTAACCTGGGGAAGGAAACAGACATCAAAATCCAGGAGGCCTAGAGAACTCCCCTCAAAATCGGTAAAAATACGTCAACACCCAACATCTAATAGTGAAACTTCCAAATCTCAGAGACAAAATCCTGAAACCAGCTCCAGACAAGATTTTGTTACCTACCAGGGTGGAAACATAAGACTGGCAGCAAACCTATCCACAGAGACGTAGCAGTCCAGAAAGGACTGGCATGATATGGTTAGGGTGCTCAATAAGAAAAATATACAGCCAAGAATACTTTATCCAGCAAGGATGTCATTCAGAATAGAAGGAGAGATAAAGTACTTCCAGAACAAGCACAAACTAAAAGAACAAGAAGGAAAAGGAAAAAAAGAAAAGAGAAGAGAAGAGAAAAGAAAAGAAAAGAAAAAGAAAAAAGAAAAGAAAAGGAAGGGAAGGGAAGGGAAGGGAAGGGAAAAGAAAGAAAGAAGGGAGGAAGGGAGGGAGGGAGGGAGGGAGGAAGGAAGGAAGGAAGGAAGGAAGGAAGGAAGGAAGGAAGGAAGGAAGAAGAGATTTTGTGATCACTAAAACAGACCTGCAAGAAATATTAAAGGGGATCCTTTAAGTGAAGAGACAGCCCAAAAATAACAAAGACCATAAAGAAACAGAGATAATAGGTAAAACTGACTTTACAGGTAATACAATGGCACTAAATTCATATATTTCAATAATTACTCTGAATATAAATGGGGAACTCCACTCAAAAGACGTAGGGTATCAGACTGGAGCAAAAACCAAGACCCACCCATATGCTGTCTGTAAGAGACTCATTTTAGACATAAAGACACCTCCAGATTGAAAGTGAGGGGGTGAAGAACTATTTATCATGCTACCAGACATCAAAAGAAAGCTGGGGTAGCAATCCCTGTATCAGGCAAATTAGATTTCAAACCATAGACTGTAATACGAGATGAAGAAGGACAGTATAACATAATTAAAGGGTCCATCCAACAAGAAGATCTAACACTTGTAAATATTTATGCCCCTAACATGAGAGCAGCCAAATATATAAACCAAATAATAACAAAACTAAAGGAACACATTGATAATACAATTATAGTAGGGGACATTAACATCCTATTCACAGCAATGAACAGATCATCTAAACAGAAGATCAACAAGGAAACAAGGGCTTTGAATGACACACCGGAGCAGATGGACTTCACAGATATATTCAGAACATTCCATCCTAAAGTAACAGAATACACATTCTTCTCAAATGCACATGGAACATTCTCCAGAATAGATCACATACTGAGTCATAAATCAGGTCTCAACCAGTACCAAAAGACTGAGATTATACCATGCATATTTTCAGACCACAGTGCTTTAAAACTTGAATGCAATTACAGGAAAAAAAATGGGGAAGGAACACAAATACATCGAGGTTAAAGAACATCCTAATAAAGAATGAATGGGCCAACCACAAAATTTAAGAAGAATTTTAAAAATTCATGGAAACAAATGAAAATGGAAACATGACAGTTTAAGACCTCTGGGATGCAGCAAAGGTGGTCCTAAGAGGGAAGTATATCGCAATACAAGCCTTTCTCAAGAAACAAGAAAAGTTTCAAAACACAACCTAGCCTTACACCTAAAGGAGCTGGAGAAAGAACAGCAAATAAAGCCTAAATCCAGCAGGAGAAAAGAAATAATAAACATTAGAGCAGAAATCAATGAAATAGAAACCAACAGAACAGAAGAACAGATCAATGAAACTAGGAGCTGGTTCTTTGAAAGAATTAATAAGATTGATAAACCTCTAGCCAGACTTATCAGAAAGAAAAGAGAAAGGACCCAAATAAATACAATTATAAATGAAAAAGGAGAGATCACAATCAACACTAAAGAAATAGAAACAATTATAAGAATATGCTATGAGCAACTACATGCCAACAAATTAGGCAATCTGGAAGAAATGGATGCATTCCTAGAAATATATAAACTACCAAAACTGAACCAGGAAGAAATAGAAAACCTGAACAGACCCATAACCAGCAAGGAAATTGAAGCAGTAATAAAAAATCTCCCAAAAAACAAAATCCCAGGGCCAGATGGCCTCCCAGTGGAATTCTACCAAACATTTAAAGAAGAATTAATACCTATTCTTCTGAAGCTGTTTCAAAAAATAGAAATGGAAGAAAAACTCCCAAATTCACTCTATGAGGCCAGCATTAGCTTGATCCCAAAGCCAGACAAAGACCCAACCAAAAAGGAGAATTACAGACCAATATCCCTGATGATGTGATGATGACTGTAAAAGTTCTCACCAAGATACTAGCCAATAGGATCCAACATACCATTAAAAGGATTATTTATCATGACCAACTGGGATTTATTCCCAAACTGCAAGGGTGGTTCAACATTTGCAAATCAATTAATGTAGTATACCACATTAATAAAAGGAAGTACAAGAACCATATAATCCTCTCAACACATGCAGTAAAAGCATTTGACAAAATATAGCATCCTTTTTTGATTAAAACTCTTCACAGTGTAGGGATAGAAGGAACATTCTGCAAGATCTTAAAAGCCATATACAAAACCCCACAGCAAATATCATTCTCAGTGGGGAAAAACTGAGAGCTTTTCCCCTAAGGTCAGGAACATGGCAGGGATGTCCACTCTCACCAGTGTTGTTCAACATAGTATTAGAAGTCCTAGCCTCAGCAATCAGAAAAAGAAATAAAAGGCATCCCAATCAGCAGAGAAGTCAAACTTTCACTCTTTGCAGATGACATGTTACTCCATGTGAAAAACCCAAAAGACTCTACCCCAAAATTGCTAGAACTCATACAGGAATTCAGCAAAGTCACAGGAGGTAAAATCAACACACAAAAATCAGTTGCATTTCTATACACTAACAATGAGACAGATGAAAGAGAAATCAATGAATCGATCCCATTTACAAATGCAATGAAAACCAAAAGATACCTAGGAAAAAACCTAACCAAGGGGATAAAGGATCTGTACTCTAAAAACTACAGAACGCTTATAAAAGAAATTGAGGAAGACAAAAAAATGGAAAAAATCCCATGCTCATGGATTAGAAGAACAAATATTATTAAAATGTCTATGCTACCCAGAGCAATCTACACATTTAATGAAATCCCTATGAAAATGCCATCGACATATTTCACAAAGCTGGAACAAATAATCCTAAAATTTGTATGGAACGAGAAAAGACCCTGAATAGCCAGAGGAATACTGAAAAAGAAAACCAAAGCTGGTGGCATCACAATTCTCGACTTCAAGCTGTACTGCAAAGCTGTAATCATCAAGACAGTATGGTACTGGCATAAAAGCAGACACATAGATCAGTGGAACAGAATACAGAACCCAGAAATGGACCCTCAACTCTATGGCCAACTCTTCTTCAACAAAGCAAGAAAGAATATCCAATGGAAAAAAGAATCTCTTCAACAAATGGCGTTGAGAAAATTAGACAGCCACATGCAGAGGAATGAAACTAGACCATTTTCTTAAACCAAAAACAAAAATAAATTCAAAATGGATGAAAGACCTTAATGTGAGACAGGAACCCATCAAAATTCTAGAGGAGAACATAGGCAGCAACCTCAGCCACAGCAACTTCTTGATAGACACATCTTCAAAGGCAAGGAAAAGAAAAGCAGAGGTGAACTATTGGGACTTCATCAAGATAAAATCTTTTGCACAGCAAAGGGAACAGTACAAAACCAAAAGACAACCAACAGAATGGGAGAAGATATTTGTAAATATCTTATCAGATAAAGGGCTAGTATCCAAAATCTATAAAGAACTTATCAAACTCAACACCCAAAAAAACAGAAAATACAGTCAAGAAATGGACTGAAGACATGAACAGACATTTCTCCAAAGAAGACATCCATATGGTCAACAAACACATGAAAAAAATGCTCCACATCACCTGGCATCAGGGAAATACAAATCAAAACCACAAGGAGACACCACCTCACACCAGTTAGAATGGCTAAAATTAACAAGTCAGGAAACAACGGATGTTGACGAGGATATGGAGAAAAAGAAACCTACTTACACTGCTGGTGGGAATGAAAACTGGTACAGCAACTCTGGAAAACAGTATGGAGGTTCTTCAAAAAGTAAAAAATAGAGCTACTCTATGACCCAGCAACTGCAGTGCTAGGTATTTACCCAAAGGATACAAACATAGTGATCGGAAGGGCCACCTGCACCACAGTGTTTATAGCAACAATGTACACAATAGCCAAACTATGGAAAGAGCCCAGATGTTCATTGACAGATGAATGGATAAAGAAGATGTGGTATATATATATATATATATATATATATATATATATATATATATATATATACACAACAGAATATTACTCAGCCATTAAAAAAAGGGAATCTTACCATTTGCAATGACGTGGATGGAACTAGAGGGTATTATGTTAAGCAAAATAAGTCGAATAGAGAACAATATTTCACTTGTGTGGAATTTAAGAAACAAAACAGGATCATTGGGGAAGGGAGGGAAAAATAGGACAAAATCAGAGAGGGAGACAAAGACAAACCAAAAGAGACTTTTAAATACAGGAAACAAACTGAGGGCTGCTAGAAGGGAAGTAGGTTGGGGAATGGGTTAACTGGGTGATGGGCATTAAGAAGGGCATGTGATATAAAGAGCACTGGGCGTTATATGCAACTGATGAATCACTGAGGACTACCTCTAAAAATAATAATATGCTATATGCTAATTAATTGAATTTAAATTAAAAAATTAAATTGGTAAAAAAAATGAAACAAGTAGAACTGTCCCTATTTGCAGATTATGTGACTGTCTACATAGAAAATCCCAAGTAATCAACAACCAAAAACTCACAGAACCAAAAGAAACCAATAAATACTTCATTTTAAGTGAATCTAAATTGGATTTCTGTCACATGTAACTGGAAAAATCATTTATTTATTCATTTACCCATCAATTATTTATTGAATGCTTAAAATTTGCCAGTAACTGTTCTAGACAATAGTGATGCATCAGTAAACAAAACAAATTTCTTACTCTTAAGGGTGGCGGTAAGAGATGTAAAAAGTTAAAACAGATGAAAGAGGAAAATTGAGGGGTGCTATTTCAGAAAATGTAGTAAGGGAAGACCTCTTTGATAGGATACCTCATAAAATGGGGATTTAGCCAAGGGGTATCTAAGGGAAGAGTGTTCCAGGCAGTAGAGAAAATCCCAAGGCTGGACCATGCATGGTATGTTCAAGAAAAAGCAAGGGTGCGATGTGGCTGCAGCTGAGTAAGGGAAGGAGGAGCAGGTGGTGGGCTAGCGAGAACCCTGTGCCAGATCACGCAGTTCCTTGTAGTCCATGTGAGGACTTGAGATTTTACCTGGAGTGAACTAGGAAGCACTGAAGGATTTGAGCAAAGGAGCAACCTGAGAGCGTTTATGTTTAGTCCTGACCAGTTCAACAGATAAAGCAAGTGGTTCTCTGAGAACCTAGAGCAACCCACATGTGCCACTTAACTTCTTTCTTTTCCATTTCAAAAACCTTCTATGTTCTCTTCCGTGCTTTGTTCTATCTTCCTTCTGAGAGAAAACTTGCTCTATCCCTTCACAGGACCAAACCCTCCAGCCACTTCATGGGCACTTTCCTTCCTGTGAATAAATTACTTTCCCAGCCCTGCCTCCCAGCAAAAGCATGCAGTGTATTTAAATCATTAACTATGAATTGGAGGCTGGCAGGAGATTGTGTAAACTTTCAGCATAATCTTAGCCCCGCACTCCTGCTCCTCCCTCTGGAATGTCTCCACCAGTCCAGGAAAGGCCCTCTGGGTATGTCTTGCTTCTTCCAATTGCCGGTCTATTAATTTTCCCTCTTGGCTACAACCAGGACTAACACAGAAGTGAGAGTTCGAGTTTCAGGGCTGTTCTTCTACGAGACTGGTCTGCCATCACCTCCATCTGTGTTGGAATCTGTCACTTTAGTGAGTACTACCCTATCTGTCTCCTATGTAAGGTTTGCTGGTCTGGCACGCATACGTTTGAGCCAAGATAACAAACAAGCAACCAAAGCAACAGACCAAAAATGCTCTCATGGAAGTCTTAGGCAGCCCAAGTGTTTCTATCAGAATTTCTCAGCTGTTGTGTAATTCTATCTAGGAGTATATACACATAAAAAGCTGTAAACAGAGCAGCTGAGTTTTTCATTTTAAGTCTTTTGGTACTATGTGATTTTTTAAAAAAACTATGTGCATGTGTTAACTTGATAAAATGTCTTGGGAAAAAAATTTAATTGGGTCGAAGGAGAGGCTGAGTTTTGTACTGTACTGTCTACTTCGCTTTCCACTCGGCTCTGTGGCAAATTGGAATCCATCTTCTGCATCATCGGGAAAGTGTGCATACTATGCCTAGGGAAATTTTGGGGAATATGTACATGAAAATCCAAGGAAATAATCCTGGGGTAGCCCCTCTCTCCATGAAATGGTCAAGAGAAGCTCCAAATATCTTGTATAGAAGTTGAGGGTAGGGTCTTGTTAGGGCTGGGGAGAATAGTAGGGGCTTCACCTTGCTTCGAGGCTATATATGCTAAGCCAGTGCTATTAAGTTGGATTACTTGGTGGGAGTGATACTTATGGAGATGTAAGGAGGCTAAAACCTCTTCTGCACTGCTGTTTATATGGATGTAGAGCTTGTATTTCATATGAGACCTTAAATACTTTCAAGCCCAACTGACCAGCAGTGGTACTTTCTTTCTTAGAAGAGTTTTCCGTGGCTCAGTACAAACATCTGGACTCATATCTCAACTCTTTCACCTACAAAGAATATTGGAAAGCTGGAAACTAGATGTTGTGAAGTGCTAAGATTACCAAAAAAAATTTTTGTTGAGGAGCAGGCAATCTTATTATCTCTCATCAGGAGGATGCTGATATTTTCTTTTTGGTAGAACAGAATGGTTAGGCTCATTTTAAGTTCCAACTGACTGGTCAATTTTCTTTTCAATGTATATTTGAAGAATTCTAAATGTGGTGGAGGAAATAGTTTCAAAATTTCATCTTAACTGTACAATAATAGAAACAATTCAAATGACATCAATAGGGAACTGGCTTAAGAAATTATGGTGCAATTGTTCACTGGAATGTCATGCACCTCTTTAAAAAAACAAAACATAAAACAAAAACGAAAACAAAACAAAATGAGAAAGATCCTCATGTACTGACATGGATGGACCTTCAAGAATTTGCTATAAAAAATTTTAAACTACAAGAATAGTGTAGTATTCTAGGCTATCTGTTGTGTCAAAGTGGTGAAGAAATAAGTATCTATAGTCATTTGCTTAAAAACATGGAAAGAAATCCCGAAGAGATACATAGAAGTAATCAGAGTTCCTGGAGGGAGTGGGTTAGGATGAAATTGGGCAGCTGTGAGATAGAGGTGAGAGGGGGCAGATTTTTCTTTAGAGCAGGTAGAGGGGCAGATGGAGAGGGAGAGAGAGAATCTTAAACAGGCTCAACGCCCAGTGTGGAGCTAGACACGAGGCTGGACCTCACAACCCTGAGATCATGACTTGAGCCAAAATCAAGAGTCAGGCGCTTAACAGACTGAGCCACCCAGGCGGGGGCAGAGTAGGGGGTGGGGGTGGGGGCAATTGTTCACTGTAATTTTTATGTTTTTGGAACCATTTGAAGACTTCTCTAAAAAAATTTAAAATAAAGAGAAAAGTCACAACACTAAAAACATAGTTTTAGGTACTACTTAACTTCTTCCTTCAGTTGAAGGAAACCTGATGCTAATTCTGTAATTTGGGAGATAACTGCCAAATGTGTGGGCTATACCTTGCCAGCAAACAGTAGGGAAGTGTGGTTCCCTCTCTACACAACCCCCACTGCCAAACAAGACAACAGTGAGAGGCAGCACTTTACTAATCCTGAACCCTTAGAAAAATCTTATCTGGGAAACACTTCATCTCAATTTTCCTATATGTTAATGTTTCATATCATCCAGTTCTGAGCTATTATCAGTATAGTTCAGCATTGTCCACAAGAATGTTCCACAATGATAGAAATGTTTTGTGTCTGCAGTTACCTATATGCAGTAGCTACTAGTCACATGTTGCTGTTAAGCACTTGAAATGCAGCTAGTGTGACTAAGAACTTATTTTTTTTAAAGATTTATTTATTTACTTACTTGACAGAGAAAGAGAGATCACAAGTAGGCAGAGAGGCAGGCAGAGAGAGAGGAGGAAGCAGGCTCCCCGCTGAGCAGGGAGCCCGATGCGGGCCTCGATCCCAGGACCCTGAGATCATGGCTTGAGCCGAAGGCAGAGGCTTTAACCCACTGAGCCACCCAGGCCCCCTAAGAACTTATTTAAATAGTATTTAACTTAAATTTAAATAGCCACATATGAACAGTGCAGGTAGTCATACAGACCTGGTTAAGCAACAGAGGCACTTTTTAGGTCTACTATAACCCTGAACTATGGAAATAAACCATACATAAAGTTCTCCCTTCTGAAAACATCATTTATTCATTCAAAAAATAAGCACATACTGTGAGCCAAACACTATGTTATTTCCCAGGGATAGTACCATGAACATAACTGACACCATGATAAGCAGTTTGCATGTATTATCTCTTTTGATCTTTGTCACAACTCTCTGATAGAGGTTCTATTAGTCACCATGTTGGTAAAAAGGGAAACTAGGATGTGAGAATGTACATTTCTAACCGGCTTCCAGGTGATACTGATCTGCTGGCTCACAGATCCCCACCTCTGGATCAGTGATTCTTAACCTTGATTGCACATTAGCATCCTCTGAGGAAATTTAAAAAAATATGATGCCCTGGCCCCACCCCCAGAGAGTCTGATTTAATTGGTCTAAACCCCAGGCATTGGTATTTTTAAAATATCTTTCCTGGTGATTCAACTATAAAGCCAGAGTTGAGAATCACTACTCTACTGAATCCTATTGAACTACAATAAAGAGAACATTGAAATGGGAATCCAAAGACACGAGTTCTAGTTCTAACTCTGACATGACCTATTGAAGCGAGTTGCTTCCCCTCTCTGGGGTTCCATTTTCTTTGCAGGTGAAAAATGAGGAGCTCAAACCAGATAATTCCAGAGGACTCAAGCTCAGTGACTTGTCAGGTCCTCATATAAAGATGTGGGAGGGTCAGAAGAAGCACCTAGATCTCCCATCACATTGGGCGAAGCAAAATGATGCCCAAACATCAGGCCCATTTAGGATAAAATTTAGGGGTGACATCCATTATTTGGCAATGCATCAATATAGAAACTCTTCCACATAGCCACACTGCCTTATATACCACACAGTTAAAGCTGCAGTTAAAAATGACTTAATGATAGGGTACCTGGGTAGCTCAGTCATTTAAGTGTCAGCTTAGATCACGATCTCAAGGTTGTGAGATCCAGCCCTGCATTGGACTCCATGCGTGAAGCCTGCTTAAGATTCTCTCTCTCCCTTTCCCCTCTGCCCCTCCCTCTATAAAAGAAATGATTTAATGATTGTGAGAGTAATATTTCATTGTAGGAAATATGGAAAATTACAGAAAGTATGAAGAAGAGAACCCTATCATCTCTAGAACCATGTTTTTAACAACCTGTTAATGAGATCTCAGCCAGGTAAATGATATGATCAAATGACTTCCCACAGAAGCACGGAGGGCCAGGTGGCCTGGAGGGTCCTCCCCCACAAAAGTCCCAAAGGCTAAAGCCCTATGATGACATCTCTGGTAAATGCAGCTCCAGGTCTGGACTTGAAGGATGTGTGGGCTCGTATTGGGAGCATGGGAACTACAGCCTATAAACGAAATGATTTTTGACAGTTCTTTCATGCCTAATTGGTACTAGGTTACTCTGTTTCTTCACTTATGGATTAACCACTGTGGAAATTTCTCTTTAACGTGTCTATACAACTTTTGAAATGCAGGTGAAAGATATTAGATATCTTTGCTTTCTCAGGGAGTGACTGGGTGACTCAGATCTTTACTTCTTTAGAAATGCATATGGCAGACAACAGCATGTAATACATAGTCAGGAAAATGCACTGGGACCAGACGGCTCTAGGTTCAAATCCAACCAGTGCCTTTGTTGTGTACTGAATGTTTGTGTCTCCCTGCAAACTCATATGTTGAAACCTTAACCCCCAAAATGTGATGGTATTTGGAGGTGGGGTCTTTGGGAGGTAATTAGGTTTAGATGAGGCCATAAGGGTGAGGCCCCAATGATAGGATTAGAATCCTAATGGAAGAGGAAGAAAACCAGAGTTCTCACTCTCTCTACCCTTGAGGACATAAAGAGAAGGTGGTCATCTGCAAGTCAGGAACAGAGCCCATACCAGGGAACTGAATGGCTAGCACTTGATCTTGGACTTCCCAGCTTCCAGAACTGTGAGAAATAAATGTCTGTCATTTAAACCAGCCTGTCTATAGTATTTTGTTATGGTGGCCAGAGTTAACCAAGACAGCCTCTTATTACTCATTTTTTCTATCTGTAAACAGAGATGATAATATCCACTTCACAGAGTTACTCTGAAGATTTAGTGTAATTCTTATGTAAGTAAAGCACTGAGTACATTGTTCGAAACATAGAGTGCTCAGAGAATGGCACTTGTATGATGATTATAAATAATAATAATATAACTTAGCAACTTTGGGGTATGGCTACCTTTA
This sequence comes from Ailurus styani, assembly GCA_002007465.1. Lineage (NCBI taxonomy): Eukaryota > Metazoa > Chordata > Mammalia > Carnivora > Ailuridae > Ailurus > Ailurus styani. The sequence goes on along the minus strand of LNAC01000228.1, from coordinate 2,622,581 downwards.
GGACAGAGACAAATGCATGTTCTTTTGCTTGTCTTTTAGATGGACTTGTTTCTGTGGAAATCCTGAGTGCTGCCACATCCAGAAAGACTGATGCTAGCTCTTGTCACCATGGAGACATTATTTCGTGCCAAGTGTTTTTGGCGCCTAACAATCCCTGGTTCTGTGAGACTACTACATAAAGATTATAGAACAGTATCCCCTCAGAATTTTTCCAACTATGAATCCATGAAACAGGAATTCAGACTGGAGATTCCAGAGTATTTCAACTTTGCTAACGATGTCCTGGACCAATGGACCAATGTGGAAAAGGTATGGAACAAGGGCCAGTCCAACTACAGTTTCTCGGATGGAAGTGATTTTGCCTCCAAGGCAAATGTCTGGAAACGCTCCTGGCCAGGGATGCTGATATGTATCCTCTAATACACAGGACAGTCCTCCATAACAAAAAATTATCTGGCTCAACATGATAATAGTTCCACAGCTGAGAAAGCCTGGGTTATAAAAATGTATGATTATAGGTCGACTTCTTAAAAGGAAGCAAGAATTCTAACTTTTTGGAAAGAAAAACAATCAGGCTCAATGAGAAATAACACGGCTTCCGACAGCTAGAAATAAAGACCCCAGAGTTATTTCCATATTTCCCCTGTGTGTCCTAATGACCTGTGAATTTTCTTCTGAAAAAATATTCCACTGAGTTAGTTCAGACAGAATTAAGCTACATAATGACCTTTAAATCACCTGGTTTGTCTTTCCTCAGGCTGGAAAGAGACCTTCCAATCCAGCCTTCTGGTGGATAAATGGAAACGGAGAAGAAGTGAGATGGAGCTTTGAGGAACTGGGATCTTTGTCTAGGAAATTTGCCAATATACTTACAGAAGCCTGTTCCCTGCAAAGAGGAGATAGAGTAATTGTGATTCTTCCAAAGATCCCAGAATGGTGGCTCGCAAATGTAGCCTGTCTGCGAACAGGTTAGTAGTGTTTGCAATCTGATTACATTTATTTATTTATTTATTTATTTATTTGTTTGTTTGTTTATTTATTTATTTATTTTAAATTTATTATTTTTTTTTAATTTTATTTTTATTCTTTGCCCAAGGGGTACAGGTCTATGAATCATCAGGCTTACATCTTTCACAGCATTCACCAAAGCACAAACCCTCCCCAATGTCCATAACCCATACACCCTATCCCTACCCTCCCACCCCCCAGTAACCCTCAGTTTGTTTTGCGAGATTAGGAGTCTCTTATGGTTTGTCTCCTTCCCCATCCCATCTTGTTTCATCTCCAATTACATTTAAAGTAGGCTGGGGGCACCTGGGTGGCTCAGTGGGTTAAAGCCTCTGCCTTCCGCTCAGGTCATGATTTCAGGGTCCTGGGATTGAGGCCCGCATCGGGACTCCCTGCTAAGCAGAGAGCCTGCTTCCTCCTCTCTCCTCTCTCTCTGCCTGCCTCTCTGCCTACTTGTAATCTCTCTCTCGTGTCAAATAAATAAATAAAATCTTTAAAAATAAATAAATAAATAAAGTAGGCTGGATGGGAGATCTACCAAAACTTCTAAGTAATCATGAGATTTATTTGGGTAAATTATTAGAGGAACTGTATACAATATAGTTATTCTCAGGAACCTTAGAAATGTGTTGGGAACACACATCTTTTGACCTAAACTATGAGTTGGATTTTTCATGAAATAGATTTATTAACCAAATGCCAATCAACAATTGAATACCCTCATACCTACCACTCTTTTCCTCCTATAGACCTACAATCATCTGAAACTCAATGCAGCCACAAACTCAAAGTTCTTGTTTCATGCCTTTATTTCTCTCATGGCTAATTGCCATTCTTCTGGTGCCCAAAGAAAGTAGTTGCTACTCCTCTTTCCAAATCAGTTCCTACATCTTTTAACTCTGACTTCCTAGATGTCCCCAGAATCCCTCTTCTTCTCCAATCCCACTGCCATTGCTTTAGTTCACGTTTGCCATCAACTGAATGGATTTGCCCAAATGTCTCCCTATTTCTGATCTCATGTGTGCCCACACCTTACTCCAATCCAATTCATCCTCCCTAGCTACTGCTCTTTCTAGAATGCACATTTTATCCTGTCAATATGCTGCCTGACGTTATTTAATAATTCTCCATTGCCTACCAGGCAGAATCGGAACTTCTTTATGTGTGTCATGGAAGGTTTGATCTCTTCCCTTCATTGTTTTCATACTCTCTGCTCCAGCTATATCAAGTGGTTTCCTATAAGGTTCATGATCTTTCTCATTTCCTGGATTTTGTGCATACTATTTCCTGTGCTTGGAAAGCCTTTCCCTCACACCTAACCACCTGGACAACTTCTATTAGATTTTCAGGTCTCAATTCTAATGTCACTTCTCAGGCAACCCTACCCTGATGTCACAATTCAGGTGCTTTCTTTTTTAATATCCCTAGAAAACATGAATGTATTTCTATTTTAACCTATACTATAGTGTCTGAGTATACTGTTTGTTATAAATTTGTCATTCTTCTAGAACTATGTATGTTCCTAAAAGCCAATGACTGAGATAGTCATGTCTGTACCTCCAATTATTGGCATATAGTAAATGCTCAGTAAAATACCTGTTGAATTAATACCCCTACTATAATAATAATTATATTGAGTAAATATTCTTAATTCATCATAATTACTTGCATTTGAGAGTTACATGTTCTCATCTCATATGTATCTATAAATTGTACACTAGAGGGCGCCTGGGTGGCTCAGTGGGTTAAAGCCTCTGCTTTCGGCTCAGGTCATGATCTCAGGGTCCTGGGATCGAGGCCCACATCGGGCTCCCTGCTCAGCGGGGAGCCTGCTTCCCCCTCTCTCTCTCTGCCTGCCTCTCTGCCTCCTTGTGATCTCTCTCCCTCTGTGAAATAAATAAATAAAATCTTTAAAAAAAAAAATTGTACACTAGAGTAGCAGAGCCCACTTTAACAGTTTGGGTTTTTTTTTTTTAACAAAATGATAGCTTTCATGAATGTTGCTTAAGCTCACTGTCTTAGTAAAGGGGCAACATGTTGGACTGCCAGGACATCCATTCATATTAGTTCAATAAGGAAGGAAAATTATTGAACATCTACTGAAGAATCTACAGGGGACAAACAGTACAGAAAGAACAACTGGCTTCTTTCTCCATTTCTTTTGCCCTGAAGCCACAGGGCCTCCTGTCTCTGTATCCCTTAAGCATCTGTTCCTTTGACTTCTTTTTACTAACACATGATTTCTTTGCTCCCTTTCATTTTGGCTGACATGTGGCTTTGTTTGCTACACAGATGCCTTGGACCCTAACTCTGTATGTCTCAATCCACTCAGTCTCTTAAACTAAATACTTGAGGCAGAATCTGACTGGCACGGCTTGGGTTGGGCCAGTCAGATGTGGTCAGAGGCAGGTTCATCTAATAAAAACATGGTTATTGGGGGTGCAGAAAGGGAGGCAGATTCTCTTAGAAGGGAAAATAAAAGGAAGACAGTAAACGGTAAATCTAATATACTAACAATGCTGAAAATAAGCATTATCTACCACCTAGAGGGATGGGTGGATGGGCTAGGCTTTCAAATCCTGTTGTCAAATTGAGTTATGAAAGTTAATGCTTTTGTTCACCAAACAAACTTTGGAAAAACTTTGTCTTTTCATGTAGATCTGTTAACAGGGAGAGAAGAGACTACTAGTACCATGTACTAGTATCTGACCCTCCATGCAAATATATATATTTATATATATAAATATATATATAAATTATATATATATAGGAAATATCATTTTGTGCACCCTCAAAGAGGGTAAAAAGAGGCCTTCCCCAAGATTTACACTTGATCTTAGCCAAAAGGCCAAGAAGCAATGTCCCCCCCTAAGATTTAAAGTAACATTTTGCTCCCTGGCAAGAAACTAAGTAATGTTTGCCTAAATGATTAATTTGGACAGGGAGTAGTTTTAATAGGTAAGACTGATCACTATTAATAGGTTCTTTTAAAGATAGGATATGAATAATATATTAGCAGGAATTAATTATCTAAGGGTGATGTATTTAAATAAAGGGCTTTTACTGGGCATGAAATGCTGGCAGTAGGCTTGTTCTTAAGAGTGTGCCTTTAAATTAAAGAAAACTGTTAGGCCACGGTAGGCTAATTAACCCCAGATGGAACATCTGTAAGGAACAACCTTGGAGTTAAAGACTCATGAACAACGATGCACTGCCTGGTTAGAAAAGAAAGATATTCTGAAAGATATTCTGAAGGTTTGGGTCCCGGTTGTCTGTTTCCTAAAGATCTCCACTGGAGGGGGCTGTCCCTCCCCAAAGGGAAAGACAAGCCAGTGTCAAGAGTCCACAAATGACCAGGTACGTGTTCTTCAATCTTCCTTTCCTGCTGTGACTCTGGAAGGAGTAAACACCATTGCGAAGTGCATACCTTCCACCCCTCTCTTTAGGATCTGGAGTTGAGAGTGGTAGAGCCCGAGATATAGATATGGATACATATAACTATAGATATAGATTGAAAGTCCAATAATCCTTTGAGAAAATAATAGCTAAAATTTATTCAGCACTCTTTACTCATTTTAACTCATTTACTCTCATTAATCTTATAGAATCCCCATTATACAGATGCAGAACTTGAGACTCATGGAGATGAAGTGGCTTGTCCAAAGCCAAGCTATAAGACTGGTTGGCTGCAGGACAGACTCTTAACCATTATATTATACTTACAGTGTAATTTACAGCAGGGAGAAGTAGAAGCACTGAAAAGATGAATGCTTCAATCCTTCCCTTTGGAAAAAAAATCATAAAACATTTATGTATGTTTTAAAAGATGCTGGATTGAAGTAGTTAAGTGTACAACTCTGGGGTCAGGCTACAGAGTTCACTCCCTGTACTGCCACTTTCTACTCCAGTGATCTTTGGCAAATCATTCATAGATTTTTATGGGGTCTTTTCATAGGGATTAAATAAATTAAAACATGCAAAATACTTATATTAGCATCTGTCATTTAGCCAATAAATATTGGATAATATTACTCTTCAATCAAAATTGTCCTCAAAAAAAATGAAAAAAAAAAAAACCAAAAACAAACCAGTCTTCAAGCTGATCTTCAGATAGAAGAAAATTATCCAGCATTTAACATGCTTTCATGTTAGGTCAAAAGGGCCATAGATATTGAGATGTCTTGAAAGGCAAAACCAGAATAATGAAAGGAAGTCAGCTACCTAGACTGGTAAACTGAATGGTAAACTCATTCTGAGACATAGAGAGGACACATGAGCTATCTATACTACTATAATTTACATGATAAAGAAAATCCTTCCTTCTATACATTGTTTTTTCTGCTCCTTTAGGGACAGTTTTAATTCCAGGAACCACTCAGCTGACCCAGAAAGACATTCTCTACAGACTACAATCTTCGAAAGCCAAGTGCATTATTACCAATGAAGTTTTAGCCCCAGCAGTAGATGCTGTTGCATCTAAATGTGAAAATCTGCACTCCAAGCTAATTGTGTCTCAGAAACCCAAAGACGGATGGGGGAACCTCAAGGAGATGATGAAGTGAGTAGCCATAACTGTTATAGAACAGCTTCCCCAAAAATAAAGGCAACAATTGAAAAGATATTCAACCCACAAGTGATCAGAAAAATGAAAATTAAACCAAGGCAAAGGGAACAACTGGTGATTATTGCTGCACTAATAATCGGCATAGCTCTGAGGCAGGAAAGAACTTGGAGTGGTTTTTGTATGTTAGGGTCTTCAACGAAGCAGGCCCTGAGATAGAGATTAGTTGTGTAAGAAGTTTATTAAGGATTTGTCTTGGGGTCGACACCTATGAAAGAAGGGGAAGGATGTGGAATTGAGCAAAAGAAGAAATTCATCTGCCACACACTCCCAGAAAAACCTTCAGCTAATCCACTGGGACCTGTGGGGCTTGGATAGTCCTTCAAAGCTGTTCCCAGATAAACCAAAAGGTCCTGGCCTTTATATACCCTTACTCATCAGTAACTGGGTGTGGGCTTTCCCTAGAAGGAGGGATGGCCTTGAGTGAGGCAGCCCTCTTCAGCCAAAGCTATCTCTAAATAGGGTTCCCAGCACCCATGGGGAGTAAGTCCTTCGTTCCTGCAGCAGAATCTAGGAGGTACATTCACAGCACTCTGAGCTGTTATTATCTCCCAGAGAAACTGATCATAATCAATTCTTATGTGTAGGCTATATCACTTCTTTGCAGATAGCAACACTTCAGGTTGTAAATAAGAAGAACACTTAATGTTAATGGATGCAATTATAAAACTAAGTTACACTGATGTTCAGTCCCAGCTATGGGACACTTCCAGGGGTCACTTAGCACTCTCACCAGATATTGGTTCTATCTTAGCTTTAGGTTGGCAGCCAGTTTCCTCTCTAGAATGAGCTTCCCACCTTTATTCAAGGAATTGGGAGCATGTTTGCAACTACAGACTTATCCCTACCTCCTCTAAAATAGCTAACATTTATTGAGTTCTTACTGAAAGCCAAGTACTATTCTAATTAAAAATGTTATAACTGCAACTTGGATAATATTTATATGGCATTGGTTATGTGCCAAAAACTGTTTCAAGAATTTCACGTATATTAACTCATTTATATGTCACAATAACCTAAGAAGGGGTACTATAGTAATACAGATGAATAAGGCCAAATGCTAGGATCTGGCAGAGCTGGGTTTCAAACCCAGGGAGTCTAGCACCTGAGCCAACAACACTCCTAACTGCTATGTTTATTGCCTCTAGTGGTGAGAGACTGGTATGATAACCCCGCCTTAGGTTTCTATCTACAATACAACTGATAGGTACGCAGCTATAGGTACTATTTTTAAGGAAGCAGATTATGGAATCATAGACTAAACACTTAGTCTAGTTTTATTAGGCTTTTAAAACAGCTTTTCTATAATTCCTGTGGCCTGGATGTTTCTTTTTTTTTTTTAAGATTTTATTTATTTATTTCACAGAGGGAGAGAGATCACAAGGAGGCAGAGAGGCAGGCAGAGAGAGAGAGGGGGAAGCAGGCTCCCCGTTGAGCAGGGAGCCCAATGCGGGCCTCGATCCCAGGACCCTGAGATCATGACCTGAGCCGAAAGCAGAGGCTTTAACCCACTGAGCCACCCAGGCGCCCGCCTGGATGTTTCTAATTCTAGTGTTTCATTCTTAGCCCAACGCTCCCAGATAAAATCTCTATGCTTTTTAGATACTGTATGTGCAGAGTGCACCTCCTCTCAGGTGTCCAAATGTATGACCTATTAGCAGCCCAGTTATCCGCTGGAACCACAGCTGATTCTTGAATAATGCCGGAATTACCAACCTGCCTTATGCCATTACCCATGACTTCTATTCACATACTCACTTCCTTCCAAAAAAAAAAAAAAATCACTTGAAAACATCCACAGTGAATGGGAAGGGGCTGTTCTCACATAGCCTTGATTAGAAGATCATAGACTCCTCATTCTGCTGGCAGTATGATAAGCCACTTGAGTTTTTTTTTAAATGCTTCAGCTCTTCTTTATCATACAGTGAAAAGCTATGAAACCTACTATTATAAATGGGCTTTGATGACAAACTTTAGTTTAATTCCAGATAACACCTACAAAGATGGAAAAAGAGATGACTTTTACCTTGGAATTCAACCTAAGTCACTGGGGCCTTATCCATGTGAAGAGGTCCATGTAGATGGTTTCTTGAATTCTTTTCTGTGGTAACAGTTTATGATGCCACGTGCAATGTGCAGAGTCATTGTAGTTCTTCCTTTGTAGACACGCCAGTGACAGCCACACCTGTGTGAAGACAAAACACGATGAGATGATGGCCATTTACTTTACCAGTGGAACAAGCGGATCTCCTAAAATGACTGGACACACTCATAGCAGTTTTGGTTTAGGATTATCTGTAAATGGAAGGTACCTTCACAGAACTCTAGCTTGACATGTCAAAACTGCAAAGGTGATGATTCATTTGTTGGTTTTTTAAGTTTGTTTTCCTTATATATATCAGGACTATTCTTTGTTTTTCCAGGTTCTGGCTGGATTTGACTCCTTCAGATGTGATGTGGAATACCTCAGACACAGGCTGGGCAAAGTCAGCATGGAGTAGCATCTTTTCTCCATGGATCCAGGGAGCATGTGTATTTGCACATTATTTGCCACGTTTTGAGCCAACTTCCATCTTCCAAGTAAGGCAGAGTACAAGAGGTCGCCATTTAGGAATGCTTTAGCAGCGTCCCTGACAGAACTGATGTATAAAGTAACTTGCAGAAATCAGAGTAGACAACATGATTTAAGATATTTCACATCTGGAAAGCCAATTATCCTGAAAAGATATACAAAGGAAAGGTGTGAATGCATTTATGTTGGAATAAACAACGTTTAAGTTGTGCTGTGCCTACCATAAACATTTAGGGACTTACTAAATTTGTAGTAAAAGACTAAGAGTTTACTTCCATTGCAGACACTTTCCAAGTTTCCCATCACGGTCTTCTGTTCAGCACCAACTGCATACCGAATGCTTATACAGAATGACATGCCTAGGTAAGAAAGGTTGGTAAATTGGCACTTAGTGGGGGTAGGGGAGAGGAAGAAGAACCCATAAAGGATCTTTCTGCCTAAAAACATAGTTCCACATTAGTAGGTATGGAATTTAACAATCTTTTGTCCCCCTTTCCCTTCTTGCTTTCATTCTTTAGGTTGTAATTGTTATGTCCAGGGCAGATTCCCCCAAGCAAGAAGAAGAAAGGGAGGGTTCACCATGGGTATACCCCTGAGCCCAGTGGTTATGGATAAAAAGGTGTTTAACCTTTTGGATGATGAATGTTACCTGAGCTGAGAAACTAGAGATATGACCGACCCCTGTTTGGAACCCTAGCCCAGCAAATAGGAAAAAGGATAGATGTCTTTTGCTCTATTACTGATTCCATTTGAAAGGGTGCATTGGTAAATATTTTTAATTGTTAAAACTGTTAAAACTTTTTGAATAGGGAGTATTTCATATAACATAAATTCAATAGATATGTAAGAATACAGAGTGAAAGCTCTTCTTCTAAGCCTTGTCCTCAGTCTTAGTTCTCCTACTCCATGAAATCTGTGCAAACACAAGCCATTATGCCAGTATTCTCACCCTTTTAGTTGATAAATGGAAACATAACATGTTCACGGTTCTGCACCTTCCTTTTTTTTGCCTAACAATACATCCTGGAACTGTGTGCTATCCAGTTTTATCCAATATGATAAACATTGCCACATGTAATTACTTAAATTTAATTTTAATTAATTAAAAATTTAGTTCCAAAGTTGCACTAGCCATGTTTCAAGCGCTCAATAGCCACATAAGTCTAGATGACACCACAGGGGATAGTGCAGATAACAGAACAACTTTCATTGTGGCAAAAATTTCTATTGGACTGCACTGTCTAGGAGCCAGCACTAGATCCTTATTCTTTTTTTTTTACCGCTCTATAGTATTCCATTGCATAATATTCCACAGTAAATTTAACCACACAATTGGTAAATTTTGAATCACTGATTTAAACTGTTATCATGCAGCACCTTCCCTGAAGATGACATGGCTTTTTTTTTTTTGCAACAAATCACACACTCCCAAAAAATAAAAGTAGGGGAAAAAATGGATGTTTTGGGAGTCACTTTATGATGTTAAAATGGTTTGTTTATTTTGTATTGGTGAGGGGAAGAAGGAGGGAACTAAAACACACTTTATATTGAATTTCATTAGGAATAACTCTAATTTTCATTTCTCTCCATTTTTTCTCCTAAATTTAACTTACCTGCTTTCTGAGAAGCTATAAGTTCAAAAGCTTAAAGCACTGTGTGAGTGCTGGCGAACCAATCAATCCTGAAGTGACTGAACAATGGAAAAAAAGGACAGGTCTTGACATCTATGAAGGATATGGACAGACTGAAACGGTATAGGACCTCACTGACAAGACAGGGCTGGACTTAGCTGGATAAATAAAAACTGATAAACAACTATAAATAACTGATGAATTTTAAAATAAGTATGTATTATATCCTTATGATTGTTTGAGGGATAGGGAGGTAGATGAGTGGTTAGCAGAATAGTTAAAAAAAAAGTTGGGAGGGAAGCTAGTTGCAAAAAAAGCTCTGTAACAGATACAATTGTTTAGCCATTCACTGAGAAAAGCCACAATAGAGCTGATCAGAGTGAAGGCATTACAATATATTTTAAGTGAAAGAATACTAGATCTACAGAAAGATTTCCCCTTAGTCAGGGCTGCCTCAAAAATGGAAAATGCCGAGTTCCCTGTAACTTGAAATATTAAGTGTTCACTAGATAACTCCTTGGCAAGTATATTCTAAAAAGGGTTATTTAAAGAGCTTGTAGAAATAAGAATAAGAAGGAATTCTAGGGGAAATGAATAAGCTACTAACAAAACTGGTTATTACGTAAGGAAAAGGAGGTATACAATGGAGCAGATAAGGGAAAGGCTGAAAGAAATTTTTCATAGCATGTCTTTTTATATGCTTCTATTTATAAACCATGAGAATGTAGTGCCTGATCAAAAATTAAAATACCAAAAATAAAATTGACAGATTAAATAGAAATAGCATAATAAGTATCATGCTAATATGGGTACAAATGTTTTCATTAATGTGGATATTTTAGTAATTATCAATTTACTAAGCATTATAACTTTATGTATTTCTTTAGTGTCTATCTCTACACTCCATAAGAGCAGAAAATTGTTTTATTTTGAGCCTCGGTCATAATAATGATGATGATCATCAATAAATATTTAACGAATGCATGGTAGATGAATAAATGAATTTTAAGTTACTTATAACATTACTCGATTCTTTCTCTTTCTAAACTAGGTGCTAATCTGTGGCAATTTTAAGGGAATGAAAATTAAGCCTGGCTCAATGGGAAAGCCGTCTCCTGCTTTTGATGTTAAGGTTTGCACATACCCTTCCAGGAGAATATTTAACAACCCAATCTGTTTACCACTTACCCTACTCTACCCTCCCTTACACTCCTCGTTTTGGTGATGATTTCATGCTTCTTCTATGATATCTTAATTTCCATATAATGGAAGTAGATTAGAGACATTAATGGTCTCCATTTTTTTTTTCAAAGCAGTTTCTTGTGCCAAGCAGTTCTAGGCATTTTATAAATATTAATCTATTTGATTCCCAGGAAGAACCTATCAGAGATATACCAATATAACAACCATTTTACAATGGCTGAACAGAAGTAGGAGATATAGGCTTCCAGATATAGAATAAGTAAGTTACAAAGATGAAAGATATAGCATAGGGAATATAGTCAATGGTACTGTAATAGTATTTTATGGTGACAGAGGGTAGCTACACTTTTAGTGAGCATAGCATAATCTATAAACTTGTTGAATCACTATGTTGTACACCTGAAACTAATACAACACTCTATGTCAACTGCACTTCAATAAAAAAATAAAAAAGAACCATTTTATAGATGAGGCACAGAGAGGGAAGGAATTCACCAGAGGTCACATACCTAGGAGCTACTAGTGCTAGGATTCAATCCCAAGCAATCTGGTTCCAATATCTGTACTTTTAACCATAACACCACACTGCCCTTTCTGATAAGCGAGGTCAAGACCTTCTAAGGGGTTCAAGTAGGCCAAAGGAAGCTACAGTTTATAGTAGCTGAAGTATTTTTCTCCTTCCCCAGCCCTGCCTGGCCATTTCCTGGCTCTCTGAAGGGATGTCCTATTATCCCATCTGCACACTCTGGACAGGGTTAGAATTGTTCTCAGATCAGCAGATCCAAAGCTAGGCATAGCCAAAGGAACTTAACACTATACATAAGAGGAAACCATGGCATAGCAACAAAAACACAAAATGGATGAATTTACAGAACAGAACACTCAAAACCAAACCTAAATGAGGGGTAATTATAGATGAAATCAATCTTCCCAGGCTTTTCTGATCATAAGGATTACATGGACACTTGTTAAAAAATACTAATTTTGAGGACCCTTCTAGGCGGGACCCTGAAATCTGTTTTATTTATTTTTTTTAAAGATTTTTTATTTATTTGACACAGAGAGAGAGATCACAAGTAGGCAGAGAGGCAGGCAGAGAGAGGAGGAAGCAGGCTCCCTGCCAAGCAGAGAGCCTGATGTGGGGCTTGATCCCAGGACCCTGAGATCATGACCTGAGCTAAAGGCAGAGGCTTTAACCCATTGAGCCACCCAGGCGCCCCTGAAATCTGTGTTTCAAACAAGCATCCCAGTTCTTACGATAGAGTAAGTTTGAGAAAGTTTGAGTAAGTTTGAAATGGATTGCTGATGTCAGTTTATGGAATAAGTTAGATCTGGGCTGTTTCCCTTGCTTTAACTTTGCTGAGAACGGTCTAAAGATAGGCTTGCCTGGTGGTTCAGGTCTGGCTCTGAGCTTCACGAACTGAGTGTCTTTGGCTGAGTGTCTCTGGGGAAGTTATTAAAGTCTCAGTTTCCTGATTTGTAAAATAGGGACTAGGGTGACCAACTTGCCCCAGTTTGTCTGGGACTTACTTGGTTTTAGCAAGGGAAGTCATACATCCCAGGAACACTCTCCTGCCTCAGTCCTGGGCAAACCAATGGTTGGTTGCCCTAATAATAACAGAACTGATATCATAGGTTTTTTGTGAGGGTTAAATGAGATAACATCTCTAAAGAACATAACAAAGTGTTTGGCACATAATATAGGTCTAAAAGATAGGTGCATTATCATTCATCTTTCCCTTGCATTCCCTTCCTTTGAAAAGCTTTTCTATGAAGAGATGGTAGGGGAGCCCTGGTTACATTCTGTAAACAGGCTTAACAATGGTTCATTGGCTTATAGGCTGCCTTAGGTTGGAGAAAGAAAAATTGGTAATTAAGCATTATCATGTCTGCCTTATGAGTAATCAAGTTGGCATTTCACAAAGCTGTGTTCCTTTCTTCCCTCTCATGACAATTCCCAATATGCACTGCTATGAAGGTCTCACAGGTGCAGCTGTACACAGTGATCCAACAGCCATATATCACCACTACCCCACTAATTCAAGCCCAGTGGTTTTCTGGAGCAACTATATTTGAAGGCAGAAAGGGTGTGGCCAAGATGAGAACTGCTCTGTCATGCCTTCCCAGTCAGCATTACTACCTTAATTTTTTCCCCAATTTTAAATTATAATAAAATACACATACAATGTACCATCTTAACCCTTTTTTAAGTACACAGCTCAGTGGTATTAAATACGTTCATAATATTGTGCAACTATTACCATGATCTAGCTCCATAACTCTTTTTATCTTGTAAAATTGAGACTCTGTTATTCAACAATAACTTCCCATTCCACAATGTCCCCAGCCCTGGCAACCACCATTCTACTTTCCACCTCTGTGACTACTATTTATAAGTACCTCATATTAAGTGGAATCAGTGTTTATCTTTTTGTGACTGGCTAATTACACCTTAGCATAATGTCCTCAAGTTTCATCCATGTAGCACGGGTCAGAATTTCCTTCCTTTTTTAAGGTTGAATAATAATATCTCATTGTATGGATATAACACATTTTGCTTTTCCATTCATTTGTCAATGGGTGCTTGGGTTCTTTCCACATATTAGCTATTGTGAATTTACAAGAACTTAAAAGTAAGAGTTTACATAGAATTCTTCCGCCTTTCAAGTTTTTCCTTAGGGACACAGCCCATTACTACCTGGAAAGTGCCAAATAAGTATTATACCCTTATTTTCCACACAAGCCACATCTCAGATTTGAAGGCTCTCGGTGGATGTATATAAAAGAAAGTAGAGGGTTTCATATTTAAAGATAGCTAAAAGTTATTTAAGGCAAAATCTGGTATATGAGTTAAGTGACCAGCCTGAAAAATATTAATTTGGGGTTTTAAAAATTGGATTGAACTCCCTGGAGAGATTCTACAGAGAAGTGTAGTGATGAAAAGGGCAGGATCTGGAGTGTGAATCCTGAGATTTGAATTCCACGTCAGTCATACAGTGTGTTGCTTAAACTCTGCACCTTGGTTTCTTCATATGTAAAATGAGCATAGTAATAGGGCTAACCACATAGGACTATTGTAATGACTAAAGAAAACAATGTATGTGAAGTACTTAGAGTTGTAGCATTTGTTACTTGGAATGCAGTCAGGGCCTATGAAATGCTAGCTACTGTTAGGTACTTCACTGTTAGGTACTTTGGGGAACCAGGAGGACTGGGGAAAAGAGATAAGAAAGCCAGGCTTCTGGCCTACTCAGCAGTGTCTCAACCAGAGAACATTCTCCTTTCCCTACTTACTTATATTGGGCTCCTGAAGTAAGGTTTTATTTGTTCCACAGTTAAAGAAAGTTTGTAAACCAGTAATGAAATATTTACTTGAGAATGAAAGACAACCAAGACATATTGCAAATGATAAAAGGTTGTAAAACAGTGTATTATAAAGTGATCCTATTTTTTCCTATCTCTATATTGTCTCAAAGACATGATGAAAAATGAGATTATTGTTAGAATTAAAGATGATTTTTATTCTTCACATTCTGGTAACTTGCATTTTATCAAATATTTTGCACTAAGAATTTAAATAAACACATTTCTCTTGGGAATTTAAGGTATACTTAAATTTTTTTTTTGAAGTCTACATTCTTAAATGGCAAAATATAAAACAAAACAGGCAAGGTAAAATTTTAACATGTACCTTTACATAAATATTTCCTTAAATAAATTGTTCTATTTTATCCTAGATTTTAGACATAAATGGCAATGTTCTACCTCCTGGACAAGAAGGAGATATTGGCATTCAAGTTCTACCTAACCGACCATTTGGCCTTTTTGCTCATTATATAGTAAGAGACTTACTAAATAACCTCTTATTTCCTATTTATTTCTCAAAAGTGCTTTGTAACTATTCCTATTTGCCACAAAACACACCCAGGATAGGTGCTTAGACTTTTCTTGAGAGATTCATTGTCCTAAATAGTAATCCCTCAGATAGGAAACTGAAGAAACACCCAAATCACTTGTTCTCCTGAGGCTAGATCACTGCTCCAGGCTCATGAAGGTAAGAGAAGGGAGCCCTAGAAAGACAGCCCTTTTTGTATACACTCATCCTCTACACAATAAAACAGCACCTAATCATTTTCCTGAAATCTGATTGGTGGTCTCCCTTCTTGAGTGAGAGGGATAGAAAATGGGGCAGTGAGATTAAAAAATGTCTTTCACTAGAGGCTTTCCAAGTTCTCTACTGTTTGCAAACCTATTTTCATCTCTAGTATTTCATACTAATGGAAGTATACAAATTATAGTGAAGTTTACATTGATCAATCAAAGGTCCAGGTTCTACTTATCAGTGAATTTTTAAAACTTTTTTAAAGATTTTATTTATTTGACAGAGATAGAAGGAGCACAAGCAGGGGGAGCGGTAGGCAGAGGCAGAGGGAAAAAGAGGCTCCCAGCTGAGCGAGGAGCCTGATGCAGGACCCTGGGATCATGACCTGAGCCAAAGTCAGATGCTTAACTGAGTCACCCAGGAATCCCTACTTGTCCGTGAATTTCACATAATATAACAATACTTCCTTTTTTCCTCCTGCCAAAGTTACAGAACAAGTTCTCTGTTTTTGTATAAAACAAAATACAAAAACGAAGTTTATTCTTTATTAGGTGCTGGTGCTTTCTTTTAACTCTTGAGTATTCACCTCTCTCTTTTCCTGCCAGTGTTCGGTATTAATCACCTAAAAGACTAATTAGCCCACAACTTGGATCTCTCAACTCCTGCAGTATTTAGTGATCCATCAAAGAAAATTCTCAGGGAGGTGCCTGGTGGCTCAGTTGGCTAAGCATCCAACTCTTGGTTTCCCCTGAAGTTGCGATCTCAGGGCCATGGGATTGAGCCCTGCATTGGGCTCTGCATTCATTGTGGGGTCTGCTTGAGATTCTTTCCCTCTCCCTCTGGCCCTTCCCCCATTCCCACTCTCTCTCTCTCACACATAATTTTAAACATCTTTAAAAAAGAAAAGAAGGGGCACCTGGGCGGCTCAATCAGTTAAGCATCTGCCTTCAGCTCAGGTCATGATCCCAGGGTTCCGAAATCAAGCCCCATGTCACAGGCTCCCTGCTCAGCAGGGTGTCTCCTTCTCCCTCTATGTCCACCCCTCCTCACTGTTTGTGCTCTCTCCCTCACTCTTGCTCAAAATGAATAAATAAAATCTTTAAAAAAGAAGAAAATTCTCAGGATGGCAGCATGCCTAGTCTTTGTACTGTAGTTTACCTTTCTTTGACTAGGCTAGCTCAATACTGGGATTTCATCCTTATTTCATGTGCTGGCTCCTCTTCATTCCAAAGCTTCTCAAAGAAACCACTTTTTGGTTTTTTTTTTCCCTTGAACATTTAAAAATCCAACTAAACAGAAGAATCACATTCACAGTCATACTAACAAAATGCTATTTGTTTCACAGGATAATCCTACAAAAACAGCTTCAACCCTACGAGGCAATTTCTACATCACTGGGGACAGGGGCTATGTGGATGAAGACGGCTATTTCTGGTTTGTTGCAAGATCAGATGATATCATATTATCCTCTGGGTAATTTTTCATCTGTGTATATGTCTACATTAATTGATCATCAGTGTTCTGGAGTGGACCTGCTGCTCACCTTTATAAATCCCTATCATGTGTTTTATTTCCCAGTTACAGAATTGGACCATTTGAGGTGGAAAGTGCCCTGATTGAGCATCCTGCAGTTGTAGAGGCAGCTGTTGTCAGCAGCCCAGACCCCATCAGGGGAGAGGTATTAAAAAAAAAAAAAAAAAAAAAAAAAAAAAGGATTCATCTCCACTTTATAATTTGACCGTCTAACACATACTTTTCAACAGTTCACTGAAACAGAATTACCCAAATGATTCATTCACTAACTGCAAGTCAGTCATTAGTAAATATGCTAGTCAGAAAGAACTACTAATAAGACTGAAAATAAACGTAAGGAATTTGAATCCTTTCCATAGAGGGATGGTGTGAATGCCAACAACCCAGGCTCACAGCAGGATAGGATGCCAGATATCAGCTAGATAGTATTATTACCCAGGTCTAGAAACCAACACGGTCTCTAGTGAGGCTGAGGAGGCTAGGCCGGCATCAGATATCAGGGGTGGTAGGAAGGTCAGAGATAGGAACTGCAGCAACCATTAGTAGGCTGGGTGGTACACAGACAAGTGGAAGATTCAGGAAATAAGCTGTGAATAAGACAGTCCTAAAAGCTCATCCCCCCCTTTTTTTTAAAGTAAGCTCTATGCCCAATGAGGGGCTTGAACTCATGACCCCAAGATCAAGAGTCACATATACCCTTGAAAGCTCATTCTTATTGGGGCTGATCAGAGGGTACTTTGTTTGTTTTTGTTTTTTTTAAAAGATTTTATTTATTTGACACACAGAGAGCGAGATCACAAGTAGGCACAGAGGCAGGCATAGAGAGGGGAGGAAGCAGGCTCCCTGCCAAGCAAGGAGCCCGATGCAGGGCTCGAACCCAGGACCCTGAGATCATGACCTGAGCCGAAAGCAGCAGAGGCTTTAATCCACTGAGCCACCCAGGCGCCCCGGTACTTTGGGTTTAAAAGTTCCATGCTACTCTTAAGGTCCCCTTTGCCAAGTAGGACCTCCAATATTCCAGACAGAATAGAGCAGGGAATTAATTCTGCGATTATTGAAGTTTATCCTTTCACTCTGAACTCCACCAGTAGGATCACAATGTTCTTTGTAATTTGAAGGCCATAGGTCACTATTGGACTTACACAATGATGGAAATATTCTATATCTGCACCAGTCGATACAATATACATAGCCGTAATGCACTTGAGATGGGGTTGATGTGACTGAGAAAATGTTTATTTCATTTTAATTAAACTTAAAGTTACATGGGGCTAGTAGCTAGCATATTAAATGGCACAACTATAGACTCTTATAAAAATGCAAAACTTTGCAGAGAATTTTAGAGAAACTTTGAAGCTGACTTATATATTTTGGTTAAAAAAAAAATCTTGTACTTCTAATACTACAACAAATACCCAATATTTCTGATGACTTTTTCTGATGTTCCAGGTATTATAAACCCTACACAGGGCCCGTATAGGCCCTACTTAATCCTTACAACCTCTCTTTTTGGAGAAGGAAAGAGGCACAGAGAGGTATCCTAACAATCCCAAAACTACACAACCAAGTGTGATTTGAACCCAGACTGACTTTAGAGTTCATGCTCTTAATCATGGTAGGGTGTTCCATATCAATTTACGATCTTCTGTAATGGTTTATAAAGATTTTTATAGGGGCACCTGGGTGGCTCAGTTGAGCATCTATCTAACTCTTGATTTCAGGTCAGGTCATGAAATAGAGCTCCAAATGGGGCCCTGCACTCTGTGTGGGGTCTGCTTGAGATTCTCTCCCTCTGCCCCTCCCCCAAGTCCTGTGTACATGGGTGTACTCTCTCTAAAATAAGTAAATAAATCTTAAAAAAAAAACTTTTATAAAGATACAGTAGACCTTATCCTGTATAGGCCCTACTTAATCCTTACAACCTCTCTTTTTGGAGAGGGAAAGAGGCACAGAGAGGTATCCTAACAATCCCAAAACTACACAACAAAGTGTGATTTGAACCCAGACTGACTTGGGGTCAGACTTGGGTGTAGAAATCATCAATATGCAAACCAGTAATTATAAACATTAGTTCTTAAAATAATC
Organism: Ailurus styani; assembly: GCA_002007465.1. Classification (NCBI taxonomy): domain Eukaryota; kingdom Metazoa; phylum Chordata; class Mammalia; order Carnivora; family Ailuridae; genus Ailurus; species Ailurus styani. Next base: position 2,603,826 of record LNAC01000228.1, on the reverse strand, counting down.
TGCCTCTGAATGATTGACTTCTAGCAACATTAAATTTTTTTAATTCATAAAAAAGTTAATAAAGCAGAAGAGCCAGTATAAACACAAAAACATTTCATGAAATATCAAAAAACGGATATGATAAAATTTGATTGTCCAAAAACTCTGGGTAGGGCAGGATTTTCCAAAACATTTCAAGGAAGAGTGAACTTTGAAAACAGGATTTGTTAGCATAAAGTGATGAAGTCCTCTCTGTCTTCTACCAATTGGATGGCAAGGACCACCACCATTTTCTACCCTTGTTCCTCATGGTCAGGTAAATTGGTCAGAGTAATAGCAAAGTGGCTGTTGGAATCTTCACAGCCTTATATCAACATAAGTATCTCTGGAATGAAGAGTGCACAGCCTTAATGAACTGTTCCCTTCAGCAAGGATATAGCAAACTCAGTGTGAATACTCTTTATAAGAGCCACACTGAGGGTGAGGACCTAGACACTAGGCTAGATCAGGCTGTTACCCAAGAGGCTGTGTTAGTGCATTGTTGAGTTTCTAAAAGGGAAATATTTTTTTTCTAAAAAGAAATTTTCTTGAAGGAGAGAAAAGATGAGGCAAGAAGAGCAAAGACAGCTCAGAAACAGAAGCAGGTCAGAAAGCAGAGTTCAAGATGTAGTTAGATGAGAAAGTTCTAGTTCATTAAGATCATTAACAAAGCAGGGGTCCCAGAAACTCTCTTGTATTACAGAACAGGAGTTATGAGACTCAACTGGCTGACTTAAGAGCACAGAGCTGGGATCAAACGCATGAAGCCCTCTGGCCCACCCCAGCAGGCACTTAATTCCCAGTTAGAGAAAATAAACAAGACACACTAAAACATAAAAATATACAACTCATCTTCCTGGTATTTCAAATATTTTTTGCAGGTAGTAAAGGCTTTTATTGTTCTGGCCCCCGACTACAAGTCACATGATCAAGAACAACTAAAAAAGGAGATCCAAGAGCATGTAAAAAAAACTACAGCACCTTACAAATATCCCAGAAAGGTAGGTATTCTAATTATGATGACAATTTGCTTAGCATTCTGACAAATTTCAGCTGTTTTTTTATTTTAATGAATATTTGCCTCAAACATGCTACACCAAATATTCCAAACTGAACTAATGACATGGATAAGAATCAGAATCTTTGAGATTAAAATGAAACTCTTGACATACTCTGGGTCATTTGGCTTACTGGACTTGTAGTAAATACTAAATACCAAGCAACATCTCCTCAACAATACCCATCTCCCTTTTTGGTTGTTACCATAACCCACCCAAATGGGTGTCCTAATTCTTTCACCTAGAGATAATAACTGCTATATAACTGACTTTGTCTAAAGATGAAAACTTCTAGGCTAATTTTTTCCCTTGATACCAACAGGTAGAATTTGTTCAAGAGCTGCCAAAGACTATCAGTGGGAAGATAAAAAGAAATGAACTGAGGAAGAAAGAATGGGAAACAAATTTAAATCCATTCTATAATTTATCACAGTATCTATAAAACAAAGAATCTGTGCAAACCAAAAGGGTATAGGGAGGTGATGACGAATGTGATAATATACTTATAATCTGTTGATTTAAAGAGGTGCCTGGGTGGCTCAGTCGTTAAGCGTCTGCCTTCGGTTCAGATCATGATCCCACGGTCCTGGGATCGAGCCCCGCATTAGGCTTCCTGCTCTGCTGGAGGCCTGCTTCTCCCTCTCCTACTCCCCCTGCTTGTGTTCCCTCTCTCGCTGTGTCTCTCTCTGTCAAATTAATAAATAAAATCTTAAAATATATATATATATATATTTTGTGTGTGTGTGTGTGTGTGTGTGTTGGGACACCTGGCTGGCTCCATCAGTAGAGACTGCAACTCTTGATCTCAGGGTTCTAAGTTTGAGCCCCATATTGGGTGTAGAGTACATAAAAAAATAAAATCTTTCTAAAAAGTAAAATAAAATATCTTATGGGTATAACATCAGAGGCTGAATTCTGAAATAAAATATTTAGTAAACTCCTCTGCATTAGCATCAGTGTTCTTATGATTTTGGTAATATAAAAACAATGCCATCAATTGCTAAGAAATTTTAAACATATAGTATCTGAAACAAATTTCTGACCTGTTGGTTTTCTTTTTTTCTTTTTTTTTTTTTTAGATTTTTATTTATTTATTTGACAGAGAGAGAGAGATCAGATCACAAGTAGGCAGAGAGGCAGGCAGAGAAAGAGGAGGAAGCAGGCTCCCCGCTGAGCAGGGAGCCCGATGCGGGCCTCGATCCCAGGACCCTGAGATCATGACCTGAGCCGAAAGCAGAGGCTTTAACCCACTGAGCCACCCAGGCGCCCTGACCTGTTGGTTTTCAAATTCTAGTTGAATAATTCTTCTGATACGTTGATATATACAAAACACAACAAATCTTCAAGTTCTGAAATAAAACTAAACAACTTAATATAAAAGTTTTTAGAAAAATAAAAATATCAGTTAGAAGGTTATCATAATTCTCAAAGTCTAAGTATCTACTTGAAAACAGGGTAGGGATTTTTATTAGTCACATTTTTATTTAAGTAACTTAAAAAAAGTTTAAATTCATTTCAAGGTCTAACTAAAAGAACATACACTACTGTTGCTTGTATCTAATCAAATGCAGTATATAAAGTATTTAATTTGTGGTTCTTCAAAAAAGTATGATAAATTTGGCAAGTGTTAATATATGATATAAAAATAAAAGTGTACAACTATTATCAGAATACTCACGATGTTTGGAAATTCAAGGAACAATCAGGATTCATACATGAACAGAAGACAAATGTTAGATAACTGATGAAATTAGAAGCCTGTGAAATTGATTTTTCTATTTTCAGTGTGTGTGTGTGTTTGTAATAACCCCAATATAGTCTACAGAACTCAAGATATGCTAAGTCCCCATAACTTGTAGCCCTATATACTTTTGTCTCTTTATCATACAAAAAGTCATATTAGGGCGCCTGGGTGGCTCAGTGGGTTAAAGCCCNAAGTAAAAACATAGTTTAGATGTAGAGAAAGTTTATCAATTCCTCATTGAAGGTCGGAGTCTCAATGAATTTTTAGTAGAAAAATTTACATTTCTGTTACCTATATGGCTTATTTCTGGGGAACTAAAAGTGAGTCCCCTTGGGGAATGAGAGAGAATTCTGCTGCTGGCTCTCTCCTTTTGAAGTGTATGTTCCCATTTGAAATAACCACAACACTTTCTGTTTTCTTGGTATTTCCCAACTGGGCAACAATAGAAGACTTTTCCATGGTTTGGTCCATTATTAGAAACAACAAGTCTCTTAGATCTTCGGCCACACTTGCATAAAGGAGGTGTCATTTTCCCACTCTTCCAAGGCTCTTGTAGGTTAACGGTAGAAGCTAAGATAGAGGGGAGAACCTTCTGGGAACAACTTCTCGCTGGGGAGCCATCAGACGATGTAGGTTTTTCTTCATGAACAGTGAGGGTCTGTTTTTTTGCTGGTGGGAAAGATAGAGGACTGGACAGATTCCTTTTAGTACCACCTAAAAGGAGGGGGTATTTCCCCAAAACTGAAGGATGAGACACAGTGGCATTAACACTGCTGAAGCTACTTGATTTGCATTCAGGTAATTTAAAATCAGAAACATCTGAATCTGGATCTTTGGCTTCTTCCACACGATAAATAGTAGTATGTGGACTCTTATATACAACAGACTTAGAGGTCCCAGATTTTTGAGGAGTTTCTTCTATGCCTTCTTTTAAAACTATTAATCTTTCTATAGAATTAAATGAAGTATCTAAGTTTGAGTCACTAATGGAAGGTATACAATCTATACTTTGCTCAGCCTGAGATGCTGGCACTAAAGCTACATCCTCCCAATCAGCCAACATAGGTAAACAATCAAGAGCAGAACTCATTTCCGTTTCAGAAACATGATTAACAGATGAAATGGTAGTTGATACAAGTACCAATTCTGAACCAATTGCTGAAGACTTAGATTTGGTACTAAATGCAAGGTGTTCATTTCTTATGTGCTTCTGCGTAGGTGTATTCAAGCTGGCAGACGGCAACTGCTCCAGAGAAGTAGAGGGCTTTGTATTAAAAAGAGAGAAATAGCTTTTGCCATTATGAAGACCTGCTTTTATATTGGTTTTTAGTTGGAACTGATCTTGCTGTACGTTTATAGAATTCACACCAACTGACCTCATTTGAACTTTTTCATGAGAATTTACTGTATTTTTAGGCTCCCTATCATATATGCTCAGACCGTGAATGCTACTGTCGCAGGCTGACCTTTCTTCAACTTGATTCGTATTCAAATTTCTGGTGAAAACGCTGGAATTCTTCTTAGTGGGAACCTATGATTCCACAGACAAATCCAATAGCTTTAGAAACTATGCATTCATAATCTCTTTAGTACACATTATGATTTGACAAAAAAGAAAAATGTCATCATTCATTGATTTATCAATGATTCCACATATGATATCTGTATTTCAATGAACCTATGATTACTTCTGGAGTTTGAGATGACAGAATAAAGAAGCAAGGCACCACCAACCTTGTTCAAGGTCCTTGTAATTTTCATTAAGCAACCATCCCTGATCATTTTCCAAGCAAGCAGGGCAGTATTCCGAGAATCATCCAACCCTGAGGAAATAGATAACAAACACTGAATTTAGTAGTAACAGTGTAAAGAAATATAGCAAAATAAGAAATCACAATTGATATTGGAACATACTATTAGTTTTATGGTCATCTACTAGTTTTAATCATGATAAACTGGACTAGCAAATGCTGTGGCAACCTTACCAACAAAAGACAAGATCTCCCACATTTACAGAGGAGACAAAAATTTGTTACAGGTCACAAAAATGTGAGCAACATTCTGTAGGGGCCATGCTTTGTGAGTAATCTAATGGTCTTATTCAGTTTTTTCACTAATTCACTGTGTTGTTTGGGCATTTGTTTACTCGCCATTTTATTTAGCTAATTTTCATTCTTTTTAGCAACTAGAAAGCCACTAGATGGCAGTCTTTATCTTACACTACTTTATGGTAGTATAGTTTGAAAGTCAGAAATCTTTGAATTGCATAGACTAGGAACTTTTTTAGCTTGAAAGGATATTCCTTATTAATGACATCAGCAAAAACATGAGATTCATATGAAAGACATTATAGAAACAAGATGACTTACATAATAAAATTATTTTCAGTTTATACTAACCAGAATGTTCTCGTCCTAAGAATTCGATTCCCACTTCATGCAGAGCACCACTCAGTCCTTTTGGTTTTCTTCTATAGAAAATCTAACCAAATAAAAGAAACATATCCAAAAAAAGGTTACTATTAGAAAGACTATGTATTAACCATTTACTTTTTATAATTTTTAGTTCTACTAGATTTGGAATATGCTTATTTTGTTGTCATTTTTACAGTCTTTAAGAAATGTATTTATGTGAAAGTTTAAAGACATATTTTATTTATAGTAACCTATACCCTTGTATGGGATGAAGTTTAATCATTTTTCAATAGAAGGAAAGTGACCATGCCCCCATTTTTGACCCTTACCTTGTAAGTTACTCTGAGATCAATCCAAGAATTTAAGAACACGGGTTTTATCAGCTGTTTTCTTTTACACTCATACTCCAGGCAAACCCCCAAGTCCCAGTCTGCATTAAGTATATTGAAATAGAACAAATTCAGTGATGCCAGCAGTTTTTACTTATGCTATCATTTATAAATAAAAGGTTGAAATATTATGTAAGATTTAGAAAGAAATTATATACTATTTATATATATAAATAACATTTTTATATGTTCGTTTATATACATTTTATGAGTATATAGTATACTATCATTACATACTATATACCAAAGTATAATATGTACTATATAGAGAACATAAGCTATACTGTATATACTATAACAATATACAAAATAGGATTTAATTGCTGTTAATATCTAACAATTATTCACTTTACATAATTTATTATTAAGAAATTAGGTTGGTAACTGAGTTTCAAAATGATTTCTTAAACACTCAATTAAATACACTGAGTATTTCAGAAAGAAGAGTAAGGTATCAAGTTACAAGGCCTACATGGAGAAGGTTATCTGCTTTCAACATTCTAGAAAATACTGAGAAACCAGGTATCTTATAGAAACCTAAAACCAAAAATATGACTATTGATGGCACAGCATTGCTATCAATGACTATTAATTGCAATGCTGTATCATAGGCATACAAAAGATCTACTTTAATGGTCCATTTTTTCCTAATGTGAAAGTATAAAGCAAAGGATGTGAGTTGAATCAAGACCCTTTTTATTCAAGGTTGTAGAAAGTAGCATAAGAGTTTTCACTAAACCATCTTTGCCTGGAGCCAAAAGAACACAGAGGTACAATCTAGAAAGATTCTTAAAGTTAAGCCTTAAAAAATTTCAATGTACCTCAGAATGGTAAAATTTGAAAAATATGAATAAATTTACTTTCCTTGGTTAACATTTGTTAGGCACTGAGATTTCTTTTCAAGGCCTAAGAGGTTAACAAGCACAATTCTTACTACAGATAAAGAATTACACAGTGGTTATCCTACTCATTTATGATTGATAGATACAACTTATTTTTTACCTGACCAAGTAACAAATGCACATAATTTTACTTCAGAATTAGGCAGATCTGAAATCCCAGTAACAAAAATAATTTTCTTCTGTTGCTGAATCTTCTGAATCCATTTACAGAACTGAGATAAGCAAATCCTCAGAGGGACTCCTTCATCAACTTGAGCCTGAGTAAAGTCACAAAATCTGAATTCAACAATCGAATTCCAAAATTATTGAACACATCATTAGCACATAATTAAGCACTCAAGGGGCATGTAAAAAAGAAGAGGTTCTGGGTACCTGGGTGGCTCAGTTGGTTAAGCACTTCGACACTGGTCATAATCCAGGGTCCTGGGATCAAGTCCTACATTGGGCTCCCTGGTCCTCTGCTTCTCCCTTTGCCCCTCCCCCAACTCGTTCTCCCTCTCTCTCTTGCAAATAAATAAAATCTTTAATAAAAAAGAAAAAAAAAAGAGGTTCTGACTGCCAAAGTTTATTTAGTGAAAAATACGCTAAAACACATGGAAGAGAGATATAATATAGATTAGAACTCTGCAAGATAAGAAAAATTAGGTTGCTCTACTTAAAATCACACAGAAATACAGTAATTAAATCCTGACTGATTTCCATGAAATTAATTTCCATGAAATGAGTTTGATATTCATTTTTACAACACTATTCTAATTTTTAAAGATTCCAACAGAGTTCTGGAAGGAACATTATTTCTAATAGTACATAAATCTAATTCCGAATGGTATATACTTTTCATTTTCTTTTAAAAATTGATTTCTGGGGCGCCTGGGTGGCTCAGTGGGTTAAAGCCTCTGCTTTCGGCTCAGGTCATGATCTCAGCATCCTGGGATCGAGGCCCGCATCAGGCTCTCTGCTCAGCGGGGAGCCTGCTTACCCCTCTCCCTGTCTCTCTGCCTGCCTCTCTGCCTACTTGTGATCTCTCTCTGTGTGTCAAATAAATAAATAAAATCTTTAAAAAAAAAAAATAAAAAATAAAAAAAATAAAAAAAATAAAAATTGATTTCTGAATTTTAATATTTGCATCCTACTTTCCTGGTTCTTTTGGGGGGGGGGAACAAGGTGAGAAGAGAGGTAGGGGAAAGAAAAGGGCATACCTGTTTTATGCCTGTCAGTTCCATGCAAAATTCAGAAAGAATTGGATGTTCTTGAGGCTGAACATAAGCATGGAACTCAGATTCAATCTCTCCAGTTGATGTGTTCAGCAATACCGCTGGAAATTCAACTACATGAAAGAATCAATTGACACTTGAATATATAATTGTTAAATTAATGCTGTAATCACTCTAAACATATTTTACCATCATATAGCATTATTAGACAATCACTATTTCAGTAAAAGCATATTAAAATGACCAAAGCAGTGTGATATAATAATTATAATAAAATTGTACCAAAGAATAAGTCAGAATATTAAAGTTATATCTATTTAAAACTCTTGAATATATTTCCACAATTAAATATGAAGACTATATGGAAGTTAAAATGTATTCCTTTTAGCAAAGGTATTTTTTCAGTTTCTATGCAACTGAGATTTTGTATGGAATTCTAAAATAATTATTTTATATGATGATACTTTTAGATGTTAGATTTTTGTTCTTTTTTTTGTTAAGTCAGATTGTTTTATAGTAAACTACCAATTGACAGGGCATCTTGTTTTCTTTAAACTAATTGTTGACTAGTTTATATCTATTACAGTGACTCCTCTCAGGCTAGCTTTGGCCACTGGCAGTCCAGACTTACTTATTTCTTGGCTCTGGTGGCGTTTCCCATCATTCCAACATGTTGACTCAAAATCAATGACAATTAAGTAGTCAAACAACTGCTCTGCAAAACAATGGGTGTCCTTATGCTTTATCAGTGTTAAAAGTTCAAGGATACAAAATGTAGAGAAATGAAGCACACTACTTACTGGATTTGCTTCTTCCTGGATTTCCATTTGCTGGTGCAACTGACTTTTTTCTAATTAATCCAAGCTGCCTAAAAATGTAAAACAACCCAGTATGTTCAACAAACTCATTCACACTACTGTTTGAATATGCTAACAAACTAATGGTATAACTCTCATTATTAACGTATTAATGTGAGTGACAGGAAATTGAACGACTTTCAGAGCAGAAGACCTTGATTCTTATACCATCACGCTCTCTTAATAGTCATTTTTCCTGCATGCGCCTCAAAGTTCATATTTGCAAACTTAGACTAATTCCTTCTGTTTTCCTTATTTTACCGTAAATACTGAGAAACATGAGTGATTGCAGAGGTAAAGATGCACTGAAAAGCTTATTTTTGCCTTTGCATTTTTCAAGCCCTTGCTATGTACACAGCCCAGTTCTGAGGAGATAGTGCAGATCCACTCTTCCAAGAGATCAAAATCACAGCTGGGTAAAGAAACTAGACATCCATGGTAAACTACTGTAAGGTAATATATGACAAAGGATCTACAAAGGCAATATTGGAATTCACAGAAAGGGATGAGCTTACTGAGGTGTTAAGTAAGACAACTACTTCGAGGAATAGGTCAAGTTTAACTAGGCAGACATTTCCTGCTGTCCTTTTTGTTTATGACATGTGATGGGAAGTACAAGGAGTTGGGAATAATTGCGAATATTTATCTTATTTCTTACTACATAGCAGGCACTGAACTCCGGTGATCTCACTTAATCCTCAACAACTATAGGAGGTAGTCACTTTTGCTACTTCTATTTTATGGATGAGAAAACGGATTCAGTAATTTGCCAAAGAACACAGATTTGGTATGAGAACGCAGGATGGACCAACTCTGAAGCCCATGCTATTTACTACCACAACAGATCTTCCAGGAATCAGAAATATGCACAGCGTGACTAGGAATCAGGGAGAAGGCCCAAATAAATCTCACATTACGAATTAAACGGATCACTAGGAAGTGGTAGGGTGACCAGCTTGACGGGTGAGATGGGGGCTGCCGGAGACCTCGGAACGGCCTACCAGGCGCTGTCGCGTCCGGTTCGTTTCCAGGGACCTAGAATGGGCTGACAGAGACTCAAGGCCACACAGTCCGAAGCCCGGTTCTTCCACCCTCGCGCAGAAGGCGTCCTGAGGCTCGAGACAGAGACCTTTCAGTCCGGGCCAGACAGTGCAGGTCGGAGACGCCGGGGCTGCAGAGAATGAAGGCTGACACTGCAGATGCCCACTGCCCAGGCCTGCTGCGGGCGCCAGAATTCGACCAGAAGCCACACCCAGCCCAGAAACACCTCGCGTACCGCGCAAGCTTCTTGGTCGCCATTCCCCGCACTCCTTACTCCTCCGAGTCCAACTGCCGGAAGTCGTTAAATTCTCACTTCCGGTCCGTTCAAACGCCTGGCGCGTTTCAGGCGGCGGAGGCTCTGGCTGCGACTGAGGCGGCAGCACCTGCGGCCTCGGCTGACTGCCCGGCTTTTCCTTGGTGTTTTCGGGGCTCGGGGGCGCGAGGAGTGCTTTTTGGCAAGGAAGTGGTCTTGGCAGCAACTTTTCCCCTCTTTTTCAACGGGCGGTGGCGCGTTTCCGCCATTGGGGAATCGTTCCGAATCCGGCCTCCGGCGCGGACGGTAAAACCGTTGGTTTCTGTGCGGTTTTCGCCGCCGCGGAACTGGGAGGATAGTTGGCTCTCTCTCTTTTCCGGGAGGGTTGGGAGGGCTCCGTACACTGAATTGAGGAGAGGATCTGAGGGAGCCTGTAGGCTGTCGAAGCCCCGCCTGCTTCCCCCGGGAGGAGGCGGTGTTTCCTCAACTCTCGCCGGTCTCGCCGGTCCTTCTCCGCAGCCTCATGGATCCCGAGAGGGAGAGGGCCGGGGGGCACCTCAAGAAAGGCAGGAAGAGGAGGCGGGCCCCAAACACGCTGGTTGGGGCGAATGAGGCGATGAGAGCCACTTGGGATCTGGAGGAGAGGCAGCCCGAGGCCAAGGTGAGTAACGGGGAGTCCGAGTGGGCGGCCGGAGGAGGTTAGGAGCTGCCAAGCCCTCGCCCCAGCCGCTTTCGGGGCCCTGCCTGCCCTGGACGCTGAGGGTCAGCCTCATCCACCTACTGGCCTTTCGGAATCCTGCTTTCCAGTCTGTAAAATGGGAACGATAATGTTAATACCGCCTACCTGAGGGCTGATAATGGCTCTTGAAAACTGGTGTGGTGTTTGGGACCCAAAAAGAATGTTCACTCAAGAAATACTTTATTGATGGGGCGCCTGGGTGGCTCAGTCGTTAAGCGGCTGCCTTCGGCTCAGGTCATGATCCCAGGGTGCTGGGATCCAGCCCCGCCTCCGGCTCCCTGCTCAGCGGGAAGCCTGCTTCTCCCTCTCTCACTCCCCCTGCTTGTGTTTCCTCTCTCGCTGTTTCTGTCAAATAAATAAGTAAAATCTTAAAACAAACAAGCAAACAAATACTTTATTGAGTCTTCCGTGTGCCAGGAATTGTTCTAGGTTCCGGGGATATCCCAGTGCAGGAACCCAAAATTCCCTGCCTTCATGTAGTTTACATGCCACGCCAGTAGGGGAATAATAAGGCTGATGAGCATCCCTGCGGTGTACTGAGAACTAAATATATGTGATCCAATCCTTCAGTTACCGATTTCTGTTGTCTCTCATGTGCTGGGCACTGCCCTAGGCGCTTGAGGAACGTCAGTGAATAAACAGAGGTTACGACTTCGTTCCAGTGTAAAGAGACCGAAGACAGACACTAAATAGAAATGATATACAGGTTTCCCCCACTATGTGAAAGTAGAGCGGTCCTGTGAAATTCTGGGCTGAAATGGTGTAAAGCAAAGAAGCATTAACTTACGTGGGGGAAAAAACTGAAAGCGTTTCCAGACTCCCCAAATAACCTTTGTTAGGTTTTCTCATATCTCAAGACAGATCTTACTAACTGATGCACAAAATCAAGATGAAGCACAGATGCTTACAGACACAATTCAAAGCGATGGGGACTTCATGCTAAGTGTAGTTCTTGGGGAAGGAGCTTGGCTGTGCCACTCTGCTTGGGGTGTGCTGCCTTTATACCTGGCTTGTGAAAAAAATGCTGAAGGTAAAAGTGAGAAAAGGCACAGTGCTAATAGGTCTGTCGTAAAAGGGAAGTGGCAGAACACAAGCTTTCAGAAAGCAGGGGATACCTGTAGGATGTAAAATGGGAAATAGTGCTATGAAAACATTTTTTATTTAAAAGGGATTTTATTTTTGCCTGCCAAATTGGCAGAACAACTTTTTAAAGGTTAACATGGTGAAAAGTATAAGGAGATAGACAATCTAATCACTCTTTTATTTTGAAACAATCTCAGACTTACAGAAAAGTTGCAAAAACAGTTCCAAAAACAACCCCAACCAGCATTTGAAAGTGATTGCGAACAATGCTCCATGACCACCCACCCATATTTTAGTATGGATTTTCTGTAAATAGTGCTACATAACCACAATGCAACCATCAAAATCAAAAAAATAACATGGCTATATTGCTGTCATCTTATCTTCAGACCCCATTCGAGTTCCTCAGTTATTCCAGTAATACCCTTTTTAGCAATAAGACCCAGTCTGGAGCCGTGTGTTAAATTTAGTTGTCTCCTTCAATCCATACAATTCTTCAGTCTTTTCTTTGACATCTATGGCCTTACTACTCTTGAAGAATCCTGTACCCGTTATTTTGTACAGTGTCCCTCAAGTTAGGTTTGTCTGTTTCTCATTTTATTTATTTATTTATTTATTTATTTAAGATTTTATTTATTTATTTGACACAGAGAGAGATCACAAGTAGGCAGAGAGGAGGAAGCAGGCTCCCTGCTGAGCAGAGAGCCTGATGCGGTGCTTGATCCCAGGACCCTGAGATCATGACCTGAGCGGAAGGCAGAGGCTTTAACCCACTGAGCCACCCAGGTGCCTCTTGTTTTCTTTTTCTCTAATTTTGTGGAGATATGCTTCCTTATTAAACTTGTAATTCATTTTTTTATTAGTATGAACTCATTGCCTATTTCATTCACTAAGTTATAATCCATTACGATATTTATTTTGATGCTCAAAATATCCCATATTTGAACATTAAACTAGCTTCTGTGTTCTTTGCACATGACTTCTTAATTCTTTGAGCATTTCCTTACTGTTTGGGCACAAAAAGGTGTTCCAGGCTCATCTTTGCTTTTTCTGCCCCAGCCCTGGAATCAGTAATTTTTTTCTGGAATGCTTGGTTCTTTTTAGTAGTGAATGACATTTAGAAACTCAAGGTTCTGGGTACTAGATGAGCTCAGTGCTATTGGGATGTCAATACTCCCAAAAGAGAGCTAGGAAATATGTATTTATATATCTGTATACCCATATACACACACATACGTGTTTACATTTAAATATTTTTTCTATCCATACATATTAAAATCTCTACTTGGAATGTGTTTCCACAAGGTTCATTCTTGCTTTCTCTCTTCACGTTTATAATTTCCTTCTCTATTCAGTAAGACACCTGATTTGTCATTATCTTCAGTATATTTGACCTGTTCCCCATGCTGCCACTGCCCCACACCCCCACACCCTTTTCACCTTGGTGGGGCTCTGTCATCCTGCTCCGTGTACCAGGCCACCCTCCTGTGTGAACGCTTCTGTCACTAATGTGACAGGCTACTATCCTTCACGTATATGGACACCCTCACCCTGTTCAGGCTCTGAATCTTGGGACAGGCCACTGTCCCTCAGTATCGATGCCCTCCTTTCCTTAAAACTTTCTGATATCTGATACCAGCCCTCACTGCTCTCCACTGCCCACTGCATGGATCCCTTCATACCGTTCAGGTTTTGACACCCCACAATGAACCATCCTTCTGCATGTATGCCCTGGGTTCCTACCGTTAGTCCTAGCTTTCTCCCCTATAGCATGCCCTCCTCCCCCTACTCAGGCTTTGACCTCCCAAGCTTGGCAACCACGTTTACTCACTGCCACATAGACCCTACCTACCTCACTCAGTCTCACCTTATCAATCTCATATTTTTGATGGTAAATATAAATTGGTATTTTTTTGCAGAAATTAATAGTACTTATCAGAATTAAATAATTGGCCCTTGAGCAACATGGGAACTGGGGTGCCAAACTACCATCCACCCTCCCTCCCCTGTGCAGTCCAAAATCCATGCATAACTTTTGACTCCCCCACAACTTAACTACTTAAAGCTAGAAACCTTACCAATAACATTGGTAACCAGTTGACCAAAAATCTTACTGATAACATAAACAGTAGGTTAACACATACTTTGTAAATTACATGTATTATATACTGAATTCTTTTAATAAAGTAAGCCAGAGAAAATGTTACTAAGAAAAGCATAAAGAAGAGAATTCATTTGGGGCACCTGTGTGGCTCAGTTGTTAGGCGTCTGCCTTTGGCTCAGGTCATGATCCCAGAGTCCTGGGATTGAGCCCCACATCGGGCTCCCTGCTCAGCGGGAAGCCTGCTTCTCTCTCTCCCATTCCCCCTGCTTGTGTTCCCTCTCTCGCTGCCTCTCTCTCTCTCTCTCTCTCTCTCTGTCAAATAAATAAATAAATCTTAAAAAAAAAAAAGAATACATTTACAGTACTATACTGTATTTACCAGAAACGAACCACTTATAAGTGGATCTCCACAGTTTAGACCTGTGTTGGAAGGGTCAACTGTAGGTGCTTATTTTGACCAGGAACTTACCAGAAAATTTATCCAGGTACACAGGGATATTTGAAATGTTCATGATACTATTTATAATTAAAAAAAAAAAGTGTCATCAGTAGGGGATTTTTTCATATACATTGTAAGCATTGAGATAAATTTAGAGAGTGGAATATTAAATTTGGGGTTTGTTACACTTAACCGATATGGAAAGATATTTATGATCTTTGGGGGGGTGGGAAGGTTGCAGAGTTGGTCACCAAACAGAATGTATACTCTAATCCTGTAGGGGCAGTATAGTATAGAGATAAAGAATTTGTGCTTTTTAAGGAGGGAGATGCTTTAGTGAACTCCTTGTTTCCCCAGAATAGTGTCAGATTCCTTAGCTTAGACCACATTGATCTATGACGTGCCTTCCTCTTTTCTCTACTCTCAAATCTCCACTGCTCTGCAACATGCCCTCTTGGTTCCAGCCAAACAAAATTACCTGTTTAGACACAATGTTCCCCTTCTATCTGACAAATTATTTTCAAGACAGCCCCAGTATTTTCAATATCAGTGAAGCTATCCCCCAATCTCTCGAGCCCCCAAGGCAGTTAGCCTCTTTACTCCTATACCTTTATAATAGCACTTCCCCACCTTGTATTGGGATGACCTATTTCTGTATTTCTTTTCTCTCAGTAGAATGAACTTGAGAGCATGCATCATGTTTCAGTCATTCTACTATCCCTAGCAAGTAACCAAGTATCTGTAGTAAGTTTCCATATCAATCTTTATTAAATATTGTATTAATAATGTCATATCACAGTTTGTTGTTTTAGATCTTCATTTCCAATTAATTAGATCCCTCCTTATATTTGTATATAATTTGCTTTGCTTTGTTCGTTTTTTTTTTTTTAAGATTTTGTTTATCTACTAGAGAATGAGTGGTGGGAGAGGCAGAGGGAGAGAGAGATGAGGAGTTTGATCCCAGAGATCATGACCTGAGCTGAAGGCAGACGCTTAACCGACTGAGCCACCCAGGCACCCCCAGTCCTAATTTTCTTTTTTTAAGATTTATTTATTTATTTTAGAGAGCGCACGTGTCCAGGGGAGGGGCAGAGGAAGAGGGAGAGGAGAAGACTCCCTGCTGAGTGGGGATCCTGACACGGGGACTCAATCTCAAGACCCTGAGATCATGACCTGAGTCAAAATCAAGAATCAGATGCTTAACTGACTAAGCCACCTTGGCACCCCAGTAGTCTTAATTTTTAATGACCTGATATATCTTTGCAGAGAGCCCGCTTATCTACCATTTTATTTGCTGAAAACTGTGAAGTAACCCATGACCAGTTATGTGAATTGCTCAAGTATGCAGTTCTGGGCAAATCCAGTGTTCCTAAACCCAGGTATGAGATGAACTTAAATGGTGGGTATAGACCCGAGGTTTCAAACTAGTGTCTAAAGGGCCACATATTCCTTAATTGACATTATTTGTTTGCCATACAGAATGTCCTAAACTTTTTCTTTTTTTTTTTTTTTTAAATGGTGGAGGAGGGGAGAGGGGGAGGAAGAGAGAGAATCCCAAGCAGGCTCCAAGCCCAGTGTGGAGCCTGATGCGGGGCTCAATTTCACAACCCCAAGATGATGACCTGAGCGGAAATCAAGAGTCGGATGCCTAACCAACTGAGCCACCCAGCCCTCCCTACATTTTTTCTTTATGGGAGTTGACAACATTCAATTTGGGAATTCTTTTCTTAAAATCCAGATACTTTATTTCTTCAAAAAAACTCTAAGATTCTGGCGGTTGTCCCTGTATTCCCAAATGGCAACAATTTGTCAAAGCTGAATAGTAGCCTTCCCCTTATAGATGGGGCATGTACAATTTAGTGTACCACCTACTGGTAAATAAGGCCTGCTTCTCT
Organism: Ailurus styani; assembly: GCA_002007465.1. NCBI lineage: Eukaryota > Metazoa > Chordata > Mammalia > Carnivora > Ailuridae > Ailurus > Ailurus styani. The sequence goes on along the minus strand of LNAC01000228.1, from coordinate 2,587,676 downwards.
TATTTACATTATCTATCTGATTGCTTTTTGGTTTGCAACCCTCTTGGGAGCCTCCTGGGTGTAAACTTAAACCTGCCGCACTTACTTGGAGGGCAGGGAGAGACTGAAAAAAGAGGCCGCTCTAGGTTGCTACGTGGCAGTTTTAATAATAACCCAAGGCAATTTGCATACAAAGCTTGTCTGGGGCAGGAAGAAGACAAATGGATCCCTACACATGCCTGCCAAATCTTAAAAAAGTTTATATAGAAGCCTTAACCAGATTCAGTCATATGAACCATACAGGTGTTTTCAACACCACATCACTGTCTCAAGGCTATATCCTTGGAGCAGTCTCTAGGATCAGGAAAGATAAGCAGAACCCACATTCCAAGGACAGAGGAGAAGGGGGTGAGGAGCCTTCACGAGCCGGGGAACAGCTGACAGGTCCATGGGCAGTCATGCCTTTTCAGTGATCTTTCCCAACACCACTTAAAGGTATTTTGGTTTGTAACCCCTAGTGGAGACCCAATTGAAATAACATGATCATGTGTTAAGAATCCCAGTTAATCTTTTTTGTTCCTTTTACATTAAGGGACAAAGAGAATTTTACTATTCTGGTATCTTCAATGCCATTGTTAAGTGTCTAAAGAAAATTGCTTTTGTTTACCAATAAAAAATTTTTCAAAACTTTTCAGTTTTTCAAACATACCTATCTGAGGGAGATCGAATAGATGACTCAAAAGCCATCTTTTCCATTAATAAATATTGCCAGTAGTCTGTCAATTTATCTGAAACTGGCTTTCTTAAAGCTAGTCACATGATTATTAGCTTAGGAAGGACTCAGCACCTAGGCATTTTGAGGATATGCCTTTATAAAATGAGTTTATTTCCAATTTAAAACAAACCATAATAGGATTTTAAACTTGAATGCATTGTGTTTCCCTTGGTATCCTACTTAATTTGAATGCAATAAACATCTCAAGAGATCTTTATTTGAATTCTGTACAGTAATAGCTGTTCTTTGCTGGGTAGTCATTGAGTAGTAGTAAATTCCATTAACTGTTGCTCACTGCTTTTTTCCCCACACCTCCCTTTTGTATGTCTATAACTGACTTGATGATACCACTTTTAGCTGTATTGGTTTGATTTTTCAACAGCTGGTGCCAGCTTTTTCACCAAAACCACCTGAACAATGTGGTGGTTTTTGTACTGCAGGGAATGAGCCAGCTACACTTTTACAGGTTCTATTTGGAGTTTGGATTTCTCCGAAAGGCATTCAGACACGTAAGTTAAGACAACCTTGTATTAGGGCCTGAGTTGAGTCCTCTCATCCAGAGACTAGTGCACGTCTCAAACTATGATCTTTGGCAACCTGACTGAACAAGGAGTAGAGGTTGTAGAAAGCAAAAAAGATTTAAGATTCAGAGATCTCTTGTTGAGATTAGGTTTGCCTCTGATTTTCTTTGATGATTTAGGCAAAATATTTATTACCAGATTACAGTCTATATGTAGTTCCCAGGCTGATATTTTCTATTTTGTTTAGGCTATGATGTTTTTAAAAATTATATACTCTACGTAAGTCTGTGTTTTTGGCCTCTTGACAACATCACAAAATTGGACGTCTTTAGAACAGTATCTGGAGCTGAATAGCAGCTGTCATCTTTAGAAGAGGCATGTGCTCTCTATTTTCCTTCCCATAGCCACCTCCAGTCTTTATTGGACTGTTGCATCCATTTACCTCTGAGGGATTTGAGTTGGTGAGTCCTAATCTCCTTGGGTCTCCCATTTTCTTTTTCTTTTTTTTTTTTTTTTTAAGATTTTATTTATTTATTTGACACACAGAGAGAGATCAGATCACAGGTAGGCAGAGAGGCAGGCAGAGAGAGAGGAGGAAGCAGACTCCTCGCTGAGCAGGGAGCCCGATGTGGGCCTCGATCCCAGGACCCTGAGATCATGACCTGAGCTGAAAGCAGCTGCTTAACCGACTGAGCCACCCAGGCGCCCGGGTCTCCCATTTTCTTTTTTGCTTTCATTTATCAAAGCCTACATATGTGCTAGGACCTACATTAGTCATTCTGCACGCATCATCTTTAATTCTCACAGTAGTTCTGTGAGAGGTACAACTATCTTCTATATGTAAGGAAATTGTGAGTAACTTGCCCAAGTTATAGCTAGAAGTGGTGGAGCTGGAATTTCAGCACAGGTGAGCCTAAGGCTGGAGCTCTCAACCTTTCAGCTTTGCTGTGTCATCTGTCCTAACTACCTGGCAAGCTGTCCACTAAGTAATAGATACAGAAGTGCTTTGAAAAATATAAGGGACTTTCCTTTTCTGAATTACACATTTCTGTAATGTTTGTCTTTGTTTCCAGTGTGTAATCAGAACCAAAGAAAATATCTGGGGTGGGATACAGGTGGCTTCATTTAGCTACTTTTTAAAAATTATTATTACCTAGTCACTTTTACACATTAAGGAGATGGTCCTTATTTTGCAATATAAACAGTTAAGGTCCAGACCTTTCATAGCACTGAGCTGACAATAAAAGTGCAAGTCTTTGACAATATTTTAACTGCTTTCAAACATTTTTATGAAAACTTGGTATGTATTTTCAGAAATTCCGCTTGCCACCACCATCATCTAATTTTCTAGCTGATATCATTGGACTGCAGAAGAAACAAACAATGGGGGATCTACCCAAGATGGTGGAAGGTATGATTGTGACACTGGTGTGATGATTTGCTTATTCTAAAAGACATTATGGGTATGCTGTGAGTGTATCAGTCAAGTTTATTCTTGCAAACAACTAAGGTCAATTCTACTACCTTAAATGGAAAAGCAGTTTTTTGGTTTTTGGTTTTTGTTTTTAAAGAAAAAATGGATAAGTACCTAGGAGGATAGAAAGCAGGAACCATGGCCAATATTCATGCCCTAGAAACCATCTGGTTAGGTGAGATAGGAAAGGCTATCCCTGCATATCACTTAACATTGGACTCTTAGAAATTACTGTGAATAATAATAAATAATAAATGTCAGTGGGTCTTTGTACCTGCGATTATACAATGGGAAGGAAGATCTTGCCTTTGACTGATGTAAAGGACACCCTTAATACTACCCACAGTGGAATGCAAGCTGGTGCAGCCACTCTGAAAAACAGTATGGAGGTTCCTCAAAAAGTTGAAAATAGAGCTACCCTATGACCCAGCAATCGCACTACTGGGCATTTACCCTAAAGATACAAATGTAGTGATCCGAAGGGGCACATGCACCCGAATGTTTACAGCAGCAATGTCCACAATAGCCAAACTATGGAAAGAACCTAGATGTCCATCAACAGATGAATGGATAAAGAAGATGTATATATACAGTGGAATACTACGCAGCCATCAAAAGAACCCCACAAAATCCTGCCATTTGCAATGACGTGGATGGAACTAGAGGGTATTATGCTAAGCGAAATAAGTCAATAAGAGAAAGACAGTTATGATCTCTCTGATATGAGGACTTTGAGAGGCAGGGCTGGGGGTCGTAGGGGGTAGGGAGGGAAAAAAATGAAACAAGATGGGACCAGGGAGGGAGACAAACCATAAGAGACTCTTATCTCAGGAAACAAACAGGGTTGCTGGGAGGCATGGGGAGAGGGATAGGGTGACTGGGTTATGGACATTGGGGAGCGTATATGCTATGGTGAGTGCTGTGAATTATGGAAGACTGATGATTCACAGACATGTACTCCTGAAGCAAATAATATATGTTAAAAAAAAAATACTACCCACAGTGGGGAATAGGCAGGAGGTTTAGATGCTGGCCATCTAAAAGAGAACTATCCGTGATGGCAGTGTTTTTCAAATGATGGGTTGTGTCCATGAGTAAGTTGTGGTTAACCTTCTGTTTTTGTAGGGGGAAGCAGGTAAGTGATGGAATAGAAAAAACTTGCTAGATAGAGTTCATTGGATATAGTAAGGTAAGTATTGTTCAGTGATGCTTTTTTGTGTGTGTTCAGAAATAACTGAATAGGGCGCCTGGGTGGCTCAGTGGGTTAAGGCCTCTGCTTTCGGCTCAGGTCATGATCTCAGCGTCCTGGGATCGAGGCCCGCATCGGGCTCTCTGCTCGGCAGGGAGCCTGCTTCCTCCTCTCTCTCTGCCTGCCTCTCTGCCTGCTTGTAATCTCTCTCTCTGTGTCAAATAAATAAATAAAATCTTAAAAAAAAAAAAAAGAAATAACTGAATAGTTATACTGAGGAGACATGAAAAAGTGGTGAGGAGTAGCCAGTGATTCCTTCTAATCTCCTCTAGGACTGTCCTTCCTATTATCCTGTCTGAGAGACCCCTGACTTCCTTTCCATCGTTCCCCTCTCCTAATAGTTGCCTGTATCTCACCTGCCTCTGTGTTTGATTTGACTTCCACTATATTTTAAATGTCTTTGAGTAAATAACAGAGTAGTCATTATTAGATTCAAAGCTCATATAAAGACATAGCTTTGCAAAAGAAATCATCAGAAAAAAGAAATTTGATGTGGCTGAAGAGTATAGATTGTTGGGGTAATTGGGGGAAGATAGGTTGGAATAAGGTAATTGGGGGAGGATGGTAGTGGTGAGAGATGAGGCTGAGAGGTAGATTAAATCTGTGTCCTGCAGGCTGTAAATATCATGCTAAGGACTTTGGATTTTATTCTGTAGATTTTGAGGAGTCAGAGGATTATGGCTAGTTCCTTTTAAGGATTTCACTTTGTTCGCATCCTAAATATCAGAGTCCCAAAGCATAGTCTGTAACACTGATCTTCCTTCAAGTCAAAATATTTGTCTATCTCCCCAAGTTGACCTGTCTCTCTTCTTTGGTTAACTCCTGTATCTTTATCTCTAGGTCTGATGTCCCAGATTCCAGGCTTGCATTTTCAACTGCCTGCTGGATGTTGCCACTTGGCTATTCCCCTGTCCCCTCAATCATAACATAGTTAAAAGCATTTTTCTTATCCTTAAATAATGTAACAGGCTCGCATCTTCAAGTCTCCTTTTCTGTTGGTTTCATTTTTCCTATAAGACAACAGTCTTGAATTTTAGAATTACTTTTCTTTTGACTCCCCATACCCAGTCTGCATAGCCCATTCTCTTTGCTCCTATGAATATCTATTGACATGTCACTTAATCGGAGAGATCTTCCCTGACTATAAAATATATGACAGTAATCCTTTTCCTGCCCCAGTACACCCTCTCCTCTTTTCCCTCCTTTATTTTTCTCTGTAGTTCTTATCCTTACCTGACATGTTATATATTTGTTTATTGTCCATCTTCCACAGTTCATGGAGAATTTTGTTGACTTTGTTCATTGAGGAATCTCTAGTGGCTAGAACAATGCCAGGCATATAATAAGTACTTAGTAAATATTTGTTGACTGAATTGGATTATTCTATCACTGTGTTCTATTAGTTTTTCTTGTGTACAGTTTCTTTCATATATCCCTTTTCTTCTAACCTTTCCATCATCTTGATTCAGACTCTAATCTTTTTTTTCTTTTCTTTTTTTTTCTTGGTCCAGAATTTCTGCAAAACATTTTCTCGTTTCTCTCTCTCCTCCATTTTCCACATTATCTTTGAGGTTGATCTTTCTTAAATACTGTTTGGTTATGCCATTTCCCATCTTAGGAAATTTCTGTTGTTCTCTATTATTTATTGAATAATGGACTAAATCCCAAACTCTTTGAGTCTGGCATTTGCAGTGATCTACAGTTCATTTTTATACTCCTCAGCCTTGTTACACTGCTCTCCTACACAGACCTTTTTTTTTTTTAATTCTCAGTTGGTCTAGTCACTGCCATACCAAGTTTGCTTTGTACATTTCTGTCTTGCCTGGAATCCCCTCTTTTCTACTTACAGTAATTTGACTTCTTTAGTTGCAAGGACCAAATACTCATTCAGGCAATCTTAAGTGAGAGGGATATTATTTAAAGGACGCAGTATAGACTAGAAAGCCATCAAGAGTCTAAATGGCCTTTCACGGCATCTTCTCTGCTTTCTGTTCTAACTTGTCAGTTCTCTATATTTCCTAGTTTGATTTTAGAAGCAAGCAGTCTGATCAGCTTAGCTAATTACCATTGTCCCTTTTGAGCATGTCTTGTCTAGGAATATCAACTTACTGGTCTACTTATAGATGGGTCTCTCTTTTTTTGTCTCAGATTTTATTTATTTTAGAAAGAAAGAGAAGCATGAATGGAGGGGTAGGGACGAGCAGAGGGAGAGGGACAAGCAGACTCCATGCTGAGCATGGAGCCCAACACGGGGCTCGATCCCAGGACACTGAGATCATGACCTGAGCCAAAATAATGCTCAACCAACAGCCACCCAGGCACCCATAGATGGGTCTGTCCTAAGCCAAGTTCCCACTCTCAGTCCAGTCGGTGACCACTTCTGCATAAAGAATGGGCATCAGCCTATTGAGCAAGTGGCTAGGGGTGGAATAAATTTAGCTAGAATGGGCTGTTAGTGATAGGCACTGTGATGGGCAGGTCTAAGACACCAACTATCTAAATTCTCCTTTTTCTGTAAGACTCAGCTAATCTCTTCCTCTGTTGAACCATCTCTCACCACCTCAGCCAGTGTATTCTTCTTCCTTTCCCTTTTATAGCTTTTATTATTATAACCCATTTGAGGTTTATATTCTCTTTGTGTTCCTATACTACAGGCTCCTTAAAGTTGGAGCTGGATCTTATACATCTTTTGATCTACACTGTGCTCACCTGACACAAGGTTTAGAAATATGTCGTTTGAGGTTTCTTAAACACATATTCTTTTTTAATTTTTTTTTAAGATTTTATTTTAAGAGATAGAGACAGAGCAAAAGCTGGGTGGGCAGGGGAATGTGGAGGAGGAGAATGAAAGGGATAAGCAGGCTCTGTGCTGTGCACAGAACCCAGTGGCTTGATCCCACAACTCTGAGTTAATGACCTGAGCAGAAATAAAGTTGGACTGAGCCACTCAGGTGTCCCTTCTTAAACATACATTCTAAGATATGTTTAGTTGTTCTTTTTATTTCAGGGTGTTTACCTTCTGCCGGTTCAAAAGTCAGCGTGAACCTGCAGAATGACCCTATTATTCAAAAGTATGGCTCTAAGAAAGTGGGCTTAACCAGATGCCTTCTCACAGAGGAGGAACTGAAAACATTTCACTTTCCCTTACAAGGTTGGTTTATATTTAATCTGATGATATTTATATTTATTTTTATTTACATATAAATGTACTATATTTATATCTATATTATATTTAATCTGATGATGTATTTAATCATATATATACATATATAAAATTTAGTTTGAAAATAGTATGTGTGGTACCATCCATATGTGAAAACTCGTATCCTTCAGTTTATCCTACTTATTTTTTTAAGACTTAACAGGCAATTTTTTTTTTATTGAAGTATTGTGGTTGACACACAATGTTACATTAGTTTCAGGTGTACAGCATAGTGCTTCGACAGCTCTGTAATTAAGCTGTACTCAGTAAGTAGCTGCCATCTGTCACCTTCATTTATTTTCATTCAAATGATATTCTTTATATGGATATACAACATTTTATGCTTTCGTTAGTTGATGGACATTTGGGTGGTTTCTGTATTTTGGCTGTTATGAATAATACTGCTATAAACATTCAGGTACAAGTTTTTTTTGTGGACATATGTTTTCATTTTGGGGAAGTATATACCTAGGAGTAGAATTCCTGGGTCGTGGGCGCCTGGGTGGCTCAGTGGCCTCTGCTTTCAGCTCAGGTCATGATCTCAGGGTCCTGGGATCGAGGCCTGCATCGGGCTCTCTGCTCAGCGGGGAGCTTGCCTCCTCCTCTCTCTCTGCCTGCCTCTCTGCCGACATGTGATCTGATCTCTCTTTCTCTGTGTCAAATAAATAAATAAAATCTTTAAAAAAAAAAAAGAATTGCTGGGTCGTATGGTAATTGTTTAGCCTTCTAAAGAACTATCAGACTTTTTCTGCAGCAGCTGCACCATTATACATTCCCTCCAGCAATGAATAAGGATTTCAGTTTCTGTACATTTTTTTTTCCAGAGCTTGCTCTAAAATGAACAAATAAGTTTTTTTTTTAAATTTTCAGATTTTTTTAAAAGATTTTATTTATTTATTTGACAGAGAGAGAGATAACAAGTAGGCAGAGAGAGGGGGGAGCAGGCTTCCTGCTGAGCAGGGAGCCCGATGCAGGCCTCGATCCCAGGACCCTGAGATCATGACCTGAGCCG
>LNAC01000228.1:2500558-2572397 GCA_002007465.1 Ailurus styani | reverse complement strand
ATCATGACCTGAGCCGAAAGCAGAGGCTTTAACCCACTGAGCCACCCAGGCACCCTGTGACTCTTGATCTCTAGGGGTTGTGAGTTTGAGCTGCATGTTGGGTATAGAGATTACTTTAAAATCTTAAAGGGAAAAAAGATAGTAGTATGTTTAGCTAGCTACATAATCTGGGTCAATTTCTCTAAAGAACTTCAGTTTCTACATCTGTAAAATGAAAACACATTTCTCTGGGATATCAGTGAGGGTAGATGAGGTATCTTCTATAAAACTGTTAGTACAGTGCCTTGAATATATTAAGCACTATAATGTGTGACTCATTGTATGCTGATAATTATAATAATTATGAAAGATCTACATAGATTTTGTTTTTTTGGGGTGGGGGGAGCATGCCATTGTTTCAGCAGCAGTTCAGTGGGTGTAGATTAGAACTGCACATAAGGGAAACCTTGAAGGAAACAGTTTTTTACAGACCTTGTTACAATGCATTCTTACTATTAACATATAATAGTTACTAACTTACTATCAACATATCATTGCATGATATGTTCTATCATGACTCCACTATGAAATACATTGTAGTCTATGTAGAATCATGAGCATCCAGAATAGTATTTTGTGTCACAGTGGTAGAAAGACATTTTAAAATGTCTTATGGGACATATAAATAATAATATAGTTTGGATCTCTCTCTCTGCATTGCAACTCCCAAGTGGTCTCCCACTTTTTGGAAGAAGAATAAACTGGTTTTGTATTAAACCAATAAAAGGTCTTTTTTTGTTGTTGCTATAAAAGCCATTCTTTTATAATTTCAAAAAGTTGTATGTTCACAAAGAAGTAAATTTTAAGTGACTGACTGTGGGATCAGTGATGAGCCAGAATTGCCATCCCTTTATACTTAGCCCTACTTGGCCCTTTCCCATATTCATGTAACAACATCGGCAGCTGGTAACAGATTGTCATTCTTGGCTAAGCGGTCAGAAACCATCTGGTAGCTATTGAAGCCAACCTGGGACTGTGGCAATGGCAAAGCCACTGTCTACAGAAGTAGAGAACACCACTTGAGTGAGTTTTTCTTGGATTTTTTTTTTTTTTTGCTTTTTTGGTATTTTGTTTTGTTTTGTTTTTAAACCTCAAATGCTTTGCATGAAATTAGATGATTTTTACCACTTTATTTTCTTCAAGATTGCAGAACTAAATCTGGAGGCACTCGCTAGTCACCAAGAATTGCTAGCAGCAGGCCAAGAGCTGAGAAATACAGCAGAAATAGTTTATCAGCCAAATACAAGGTAATATTTTTCAGTTCTAAACAAGAACAAAAACAAGAGTATCTGGTTTCTTATTTGCACAACCTGTGAATTTTTTTCCCTTTTTTGAGTCTATTGAAAATTATTTACCAATAGTGTGAGTAACATTCTATTGTCACAAAAACCATGGAGGGAAAAATGCCACCTTCCACCCTAAATAGTACCTATTTATTTATTTTCTAAATGTAGTGACTGGTCTTAAAATAATTCTTTTACCAAAAAGGAAGACACTGAAATATAGTGAACTAAGCAGCATTAGGTGAGATGATAGACTACTAGGTATTTTGATTAGAAGAGTCACCTATAGCCTTGATGTGTTGCCCAGATTAGGGAAAAACAAAAAACAGGCCTAGAAGGAGTTGATCACCACACCATAATAAATGTGTCAGATCCTTAGAATATAAACTTGTTAGAGAGCTTTGAGTATTTTTCATGTTTATCCTTCCTTCCCCTAAATATAGAGCAGTACTGTCCATTATGACTTTTGCAGTGATGGAATTTTTTCTATATGCAGTTTTAGATCTGTGCTGTCCAGTAAGGTCCACACAGTACAGTATGTGTGAGTAATGCAATATTGAGAAACTGAAGTGTGATTTTATTTGATATTAATCCTAATAGCCAAATGTTGCTAGTGGCTACCTTACTTAGACAGTGCAAGTATGGAGAAGTAAATCTTAGGTTAGGGAAAACTGTTGGTTCTTCCCCTTGATCTCTTGTACTTCTTTACAGTGTTTTGGAATGCTTGGACTTAATGGGTCAGAAGCTCCTTTTCTTGACCCGGGAAGCAGAAACTAGTGAACTTTGTTCTGCCAGAAACTGTCAAACTATTAAGTGCCTTTCAAATAAAGAGGTGAGTGACCTGCTGTCTCTTTGAAGGTTGTGCTCAAAGCAGAGGGGAATGTAGCCCTTTGCAATTCATACTAAGCGTCAAGCTTTTTTTTCATCAACAACCCTGACTGCCATTATCAAATCTGGTTTTTGTCTCACATCTTATGTGGAACACTTTTATTCCCAATTACCCCACAGGAGCAGAACTGTCAGCTGCCCGTGTCTGCTTGTAGACCCCACCTTTGGTATTTCTCTTCTTTTTCTGGCTTATATAGATGTTTATCTTAGTGTTAGCCTGACTTTATTTTTTTGGTTTTATCTTCTTAAATTTTGTCTATTATTGCTGTATGTGTAAAGTTGAACGGTTGTATTGCAGCATGAACTTAGGTCATCTTGTTCAGAAGACACATACATATATATTACATATATATAATATGTATGTATTTTAATTTTATCTGTAAAGAATTTCAAACTTACAGAAAATTTGCGTGAATGGTGGTATATACCTTCTATCTATATTCATCTTCTGTTAACATTCTGCCCCATTTGCTCTGTGTGTATGTTGGCATGCTTATTATGCTCTCTTGCTATTTCTTTCTATCTTCTTCTTTCTATATGACATTTTATTTTTGAAACCATTTGATTACTTCATATATCATGGCCCTTTTCCTCTAGATACTTCAATGTATATTTCCTGAGAATAGAAATACTCTCTTATGTAACCATAATAAACTTCAGTAAAGTTAATATTCATACAATACCTTTCTCTAATTTCATCTGTATTCCAGTTTTCTTAGATGACCCAATAATGTCCTTTAGCACTCCTTTTTCCTTCAGAACAGTATGTATACTAGGGTCACATATTGCATTTAGTTGTCCTATCTTTTTAGTTTCCTTTAATCTGGATATATCCCTTGACCTTTCTTTCTTTGTCTTTCGTGGTAATTTTTAAGCAATATATGTTGCATATCACCCCGCCCAGAATGTTCCTCATTATGGGCTTGTTTCCCCATGATTAGAAACAGGTTATGCATTCTTTACCAAACTACTTGTAAGTCGTGTTTCCTTTTCATGGTATCACATTCAGAGGCACATGTTGTCCATCTGTCCTTTATTTTGTGCTGTTTATTTTGATGACCTTAGCAAGATGTCTGCTTTCTCCACTATAGATTTACTACTTTTACTCCTTCTATTAAGTAATATGAGGAGATAATTTAAGAAAAGCACATATCCTGCTTTTCATCAAAACTTCCCCTCATATATATATAACATATATAAAATATAATATGTTATATAAAAATATATTTTACTATAAAAATAAAGGACGGATGGACAACAAAAGGAAGAGGCCTTCGTTTATGTATTATTCATTCATTCATTCAGTGTGGACTCATAGATTCCCCTTTATTTCAGTGGTTTGTAATTTATGATTGTATTAAATTGTTTTGGTTTTCAAACTTCACAGATTTGGCTAGTGGTAGCCCCTTCAAGTCGGCTCCTTTGTCCTTGTGACATGGACCTATAATTTTTTTGAGAATTTTCTTCCTCTCTGTCACAAGATATTCAGTTTCATCTTGATATTAGAAACCAAGATCTGGGCACTGGGTATGCATATTGGTACTGGGTTGTCTTTGCTTCTAGACCCTTAAATCAGACAGAGTTAGAAAATATATGCATATCGGTAACACATGTACACACACACACATAAATATATATATATACACACATATACATATTTGAGAAATTGTGTGTCTAAACAAATACCTGTTATTTCAGCCTTTGCATATAGGGTTCTTCCTTGCTTTTCTTCATTCTCTGTAACTTTCTTTATCCAGTGTGGGAATATTGGCTCCCAACAACATCATTTACTCATTTGGTCAAACCTAAACTATACCCCAAATGGTTTTAGAATTGATGCTTTTACCCAAATCACTGTAGAATGAGTTAAGAATTTGGTTTGCAGTTCACTGTCCTCCCTATCCCACACCCCATCTACAACTGAGTATTGGGTATATGAAGATTTCATTTATAAGTTACTTGTATTGGTTTTTCCTCTCCTTCAGATTAGCTGTGTTTTATATTGAAAATATAGTTGGATTCATTTGTTTCATTTTGCTTTCAGTTTTAGGTTTTTTTCCCCCCTCTTCCATCTTTGTTGATTTATTTTTGGGATCTGTAGAACAATAATGTGCTTCCAAAGGCAAAACTACCAAAACTCTGTAAACTATACTCAGAGAAATGCAGTTCCCTCATACATCTCTCTTACCCATTCCTTCCCACTACCTGATTTATCCTTCATTTGTTCTTTTTGGTAAAGAAAAGCATATATATATATATATATATATATATATATATATATATATGTATATGATTTCTTATTTCTCTTTATTACATAGAAGTTAACATACTACATATAAGCTCTTTTGCAGTGGCTTTTTTCCCTTAACAATATATCTGGAAATCATTATCATATAGTTTATTAAGGATTTTCTTTATTTATTATCGCTCCATGGTACTACGGTATGCTTATGTACTATAGTTATATTCCTCCTTTTCCAGTTCTCATGTCCCTAATTTTCTTTTTTCTAAATGCTTTGGCTAACGCATCAAGAATAGTGTTAGCTAAGGTCATTCTTTTTTACTACAGGTATTATAGAGCTGTAAATTTCCATCTAAGTTCTACTTTAGCTTCATCTTAGAAATATTGATGTTTCAGTAAATACTGAAATGTGTTTTCATTTTCATTCAGTTCAGAATTCTTTTTAATTTTCCTTTTGATTTCTTCTTTGGCTCATGTTTTTTTAGAAGTGTGCTATTTTCCAAATAATTAGGGATTTTTCTGAGATCTATTCCTGATTTCCTAAATTCTTTGTTGTCCAAGAATGTACTTATGTACTTTGAATTACTTGCATCTTTTAAATTTATTGAGAGATGGAATCTCCAACTCTAATTGTGTATTTGTTCTTGGAGTTTCATTAAGTTTTGCTTTATGTATAATGAAGCTTTCCTATTAGATACATAAACATTATGCATTATGTTTTCCTGATGCATTGACCCCTTTATCATTAAAATAGGCCATCTTTGTTCCTGGAAACATTTTCTATTCTGACTTTTTTTTTTAAAGATTTTATTCATTTATTTGAGAGAGTGAGTGAGCGAGTGAGAGAACAAGCCAGGGGGAGAGGTAGAGGAAGAAGGAGAAACAGACTACCCACTGAGCAGGGAGCCTGATGCGGGGCTTGAACCCAGGACCCCAGGGTCATGACCAGAGTTGAAGGCAGATGTTTAGCTGACTGAGCCACCCAGGCTCCCCTCTATTGTGACTTCTACTTTGGTATTAATATAGCCTCTTCTGCTTCTTTTTATTGTTGACCTGATATATATTTTTTATTTTACATTTAGTCTATTTATATCTTTAAAGTGGGTTTCCTGAAAAAATAAATAAAAAAAGAATAAAGTGGGTTTCTTACAGTGACCAGTTAGGCTTTGCTTTTTTATTCAATCCAACAATCGTTGCCTTTTTTTTTTTTTTAAAGATTTTATTTATTTATTTGACACAGAGGAGAGAGTTTACAAGGAGGCAGAGAGGCAGGCAGAGAGAGAGGGGGAAGCAGGCTCCCTGCTGAGCAGAGAGCCCGATGCGGGCCTCGATCCCAGGACCCTGAGATCATGACCTGAGCTGAAAGCAGAGGCTTTAACCCACTGAGCCACGCAGGCGCCCTCGTTGCCTTTTAAGTATAGAATATTTAGGCTATTTGCACTTAATATGATCATTTGATGTTGTTAGGTTTAAGTCTCTTATCTTGCTGTGATCTCTATTTGTCCCATGTCTTTTTTTTTTTCTTTTGAGTTAATGAGGTATTTTTTATGGTCTTATTTTATCTCCTTTGGAAGTGTATTAACCGTAATTCTTTGTGGTTGTGTTAGGATTTATAATCTATCTTTAGATTTATAATTTAGATTTATTGATTTATAATTTATAATCTATCTTTAACTTATCATAGCTTACCTTAATTACCATAATTACCTTAATACCTTAATAATGATATTATACCACTTCACATATAAGAACCTTACAACTATATATTTGCGTTATCCACCCTCCTAGCCTTGGTGTTGTTGTTGCCATCATTCATTTTATGTCTACATGTTATTATTTTGCCCTTTTTTTTTTTTTAAGATTTATTTATTTGGGGGGGGGCGGTGCAGAGGAAGAAGAGAGTCTTAAGCAGGCTTTGCACTGAGGAGCCCATTGCAGGGCTCCATCTCAAGACCCTGAGATCATGACCTGAGCTGAAACTAAGAGATGCTCAGCCAACTGCACCACATAGGTGCAACTAAATAGTTACTTTTAAAGAGATTTTAATTTTTTGGGAAACTACTATAGTGTTCACCATAGTGGTTGCAGCATTTTATACTCTTACCAACAGTGCATAAGAAGAGTTCCAGCTTTTCCAGATCTCTGCCAACACTTTTACTTTTCTCTCTCTTTTCCTAATGGGTGTGAGTTGATATCTCATTGTCATCTGGTAATTAGTGATATTGAACCTCTTTTTTTTTTTTCTTGTGTTTGTTAGCTATTTGTATTTAATCTTGTAAGGAGTGTCTACTCAAGTCCCATTTTTGAACTGGGTTTTTTGTTGTTAAAGTTTTAGGTGTTCTTTATTTATATTCTATATATTCTTTATATATTCTGGAATTTAATTCCCTATCAGATATACAATTTGCAAACATTTTCTCATTCCGTAGGTTACCTTTTCATTCTGCTGATTGTGTGTTTTGATGAACTGATGTAGTCCCACTTGTCTATTTCACTTTTGTTCCCTATGCTTTTGATGTCATACCCAAGTAATCATTGCCAGATCCAATATTATGAAGCTTTTCCTCTATATTTTATTCTGGAGTTTTCTAGTTCTGGATCTTACTTTTAGGTGTTTAATCCATTTTTGAGTTAATTTTTATATATATGTAAGATAAGGTTCCAACTTCCCTCTTTTGCATGTGGATATCCAGTTTTTCCAGTACCACTTTGTTGAAGAGACTATGCTTTTTCATTGAATGGTCTTGATACTTTTGTCAAAGATCATTTGACCATATACACAAGGGTTTATTTCTGAAATCTCTTCTGTTCCATGGTCTCTATGTCTGTCTTTATGCCAGTGCCATACTATTTTGATTAGTGTAACTTTGTAATATGTTTTGAAATCAGGAAACTTGTGTCCTGCAACTTTGTTCTTCTTTTCAAAATTGAGATTCCATAAGAATTTTAGGATGATTGTTTTTCTATTTCTTCAAAAAAAATGACAGTAGAAAAAAATGACATTAGAATTTTAAAAGGGATTGCATAGAATCTGTAGATTGCTTTGGGTTCTATTGACATAGTATTGTTTTCCTGTCTGTAAACATGAGAATGTTTCTATTTACTTGTTCTCTAATTTCTTTCAGCGGTGTTTTGTAGTTTTTAGCGTTATGAGTGTTTCATCTCCTTGGTTAGGTTTATTCCTGAGAATTTTATTCTTTTGTGATGCTTTTGTAAATGAGATTTTATTCCCCTTACTTTCCTCTTCTGATTGTTCATTTTAGTATATAGAAACACAGTTGATTTTTGTGCCTTGATTTTATATCCTTCAACTTTGAAGAAGTCATTTTTTCTAACTGTTTTTTTGTGCGATCTTTAGGGTTTTCTACATGTCATAGGTGAAAAAAGATAGTTTTACTTCTTCCTTTCCAATTTGTATGCTTTAGATTTCTTTTCTTGCCTAATTGCTCTGGCTAGGACTCCTAGTACTATGTTAAATATAGGTGGCAAGAGCAGGCATCATTGTTTCTTGTCTTAGAGAAAAGGCTTTTGGCCCTTCACCTTTGAATATATTAGCTGTGGGCTTTTCATATATGGCCTTTATTCTGGTAGGTAGTTTGCTTCTATTCCTAGTTTGTTGAGTGTTTTTATTATGAAAGAGCGTTGAATCACGTCACATACTTTTTCTGCATCAATTGACATGATCTTGTGGTTTTTGTCCTTTCCATTGAAGTGGTATATTACATGGAATGATTTTCCTATGTTGGACCATTCTTGAATTCCAGGAATAAATCCCATTGGTCATGATATATAATCCTTTTAATGTGCTGTTGAATTGTTTGCTGATACTTTTTAAAAATGATTACTAAATTGGAAGGCCTTACTATTTCTATTTTGTTTCTGTATATCTTGTAGCTTTTGTCCCTCTTCTCCTCTCTACTGTCATCCTTAGTGTTTCATTGATTTTTTTTTGTAGTGACATAATTTTCTATTTCCTTTTGTGTATTCTATAAATATTTTCCTTTTAGTTATTGCAATTACATAAAACATCTTAAAGTTATACATTGTTTTAAGTTGGTAACAACTTAATTTCAATTGCATACAGAAATTATACTTTTATAAGCTCCACTTGCCCCCACTTTGTTAAATTGCACCTTTATGTAAAGGTGCAGCATATGAAATACAGCCAGTGATATCATAATAGCATTGTATGGTGACAGATGGTAGCTACACTTGTTGTAAGTATAACACAACATATAGAGATGTTGAATCACTATGTTGTATATCTAAAATTAATGTAACATTGTATGTCAGCTATATTCAACTTAAAAAAAGATAAAAGAGTAAAAGTTACTAGTGAATTAGATTTTGAAAGAGAATAAGTATTCATTTAATAATTAGTCACATCTATATAAGTCGTATATTCATTAACATAGGAATATAATTATTCATGTTTGTCATTTAAATTTTGAGTAAGAATTAAAAGTGAATTCATACACCAAAATTACCTTCATAGAGGTTACTGTATTGGTTCACATATTCATCTTTACCAGAAACTATTTTCATGTGGCTTCATGTTGCTGTCTAATATTGTTTCATCTTGAAGGACTCTTATCATTTCTTATAGATTAGGTCTAGTTGTAATGAATTTTGTCAGCTTTTTTTTTAATCTGGGAAAATCTTAATTTCTCCTTAATTTTTTTTAAAGATACTTATTTATTTGACAGAGACACAGTAAGAGAGGGAACACAAACAGGGGGAGTTAGAGAGGGAGAAGCAGGCTTCCCACTGAGCAGGGAGCCCAGTGTGGGGCTTGATCCCAGGACCCTGGAATCATGACCTGAGCCCAAGGCAGACACTTAATGACTGAGCCACCCAGGTGCCCCACCCCTTCATTTTTGAAGCAGAGTTCTGCTGAGTACAGTATTCTTGATTTTTTTCTCCCCCTTTAACACTTTGAATCTATCATGCCACTCTTATAGCCTGCAAGAAGATTTCTGCTAAGAAGTCCACCAATAATTTTAAGGAAGTTCCCTTGTATGTAATGAGTTGCTTTTCTCTTGATGCTCTTAAGATTCTCTCCTTGATTTTGACTTGACAGCTTGATTGATTGTAATGTGTCTTTGAGTGGGCTTCTTTAGATTTATTGGAGTTATCCTGGTTGGAGTTCTCTGAGCTTCTTGAATTTCCATGTTCATTTCTTTCCTCAGATTTGGGAAGTTTTTAGCCATTATTACTTCACATAAGCTCTCTGACCCTGTTTTTATTCTCCTATTATATGTATATTGGTCTTGACATTGTCCCATCTTAGGATCTACTTATATTTCCTCATTCTTTTTTCTTTTTACTCTGATTCATGATTTCAAAAGATCTTAGTGTTTGCTGATTCTTTCTTCTGCCTGCTCAAATCTGATGTTGAACACCTTTGATGAATTTTCTAATTCACTTTATTGTGCTTTCCACCTCCAGAATTTGTTTGGTTCATTTTTTATAGTTAACTTTGTTGATATTCTCTTTTTGTTAATGCATCATTTTCCTGTTTCCTTTAATTATCTTCGTTTTCTTTTAGTTCATTCTGTGTTTCTTTAGGTTTGATTTCTGAAATGTTACTCTTTTTTTTGGCCATTTTCTCCTATTTCTTCACATGCCTTGTGATCTTTTTTATTGGGACCTAATCATTTGAAAAAAAAACAACTACCTCTCCCATCGTTATGACCTGGCATCATGGAATAGGAGACTTTCACTGATTAGCCCAGCTAGAGGTTCTAGGACTCTCAGACCAGTTTGAGGCTCTATGTTCTCTGAGCCTGTGTGTGTACTTTTAGATTCCCTAAGGAGCTTGTCTCTTTCTTCTCAGTACTCAAAATCTCTTGCTCCCTTTGGCATCTGCCTATGGAACTGGAGCTCTAATGTGCTATGATGAGGGCATTTGTTTTCAGTGGTTTCCCAACAAGGTTGCCTATCCTGTTATTGATCTAGCTGAGTGAGACAGAAACTAGTCTCTCAGGCAGCCCCAGACTAGCCATAATATTGGATGCAGAGTCCCCCTCTTTTGTTTCCATCCAGAGGGAGTATAGGAAGGATAGGGGAGGAACATAGGTGGGCACACAAAACTCTGCATATTTTTCTTTCCCTTTTGCTGGAATTCCTTGGGTTTTTTGGTTGGTCTTGGTGCTATTGCTTCTCAGCTGGTCTCTAGAGTTCTTAGAAACTGGTATTCTGGTTTCTTTGTTGTTGTTAACTTGGTGTCTGTGGAAGAATGAGGGCCTGAATCTTCCTAGTCCATCACCTTGCTGACATCAGTCCTTTTCAGGAGTTTCCAAACAATGCTGCCAGTACCATCAGTGCTTTGAGTCAAGTGAGACAGAAACCAGTCCCTGAGGCAGCTTCAACACAAGCCAAAATGTTGAATGCAAGGTCCACATATGTTTCTGTCCAAGGGACAATGACCAGTATGGGAAGTTTCTTCTGGTTGCATTATGCGAGGTTGGATGGCAGAAGGGTGTTACTTCCTTCTTTCCCTTCCCTGCAATATCTCTTCTCTGTATACTTTATTCTTCCCCAGAAGCACTTCTTTGAGGCTGCCAACCCTCTTCCCTGTAGTCAAGTGCTGTGAAATATTAAAGTTGTGACCTGTGTTCGTTATCTTGGCATTTAGTTGTACTTTCTCTTTCTGGTGGTAGTTCCATGTGTCTTGATTTCTTCCCAGAGTCCTTTAAGCCTCCTGTCCTTTCTGTCTTTACTAACAGTAAAGCTTTAACAGTATGAAATGGTGGGAGTTCTATTGGGACTTAGCTTATTTCTTAGAGGTAATTTGAAGGTCCTAGTAGTCTCTTTTTCTTAGTAATGCTAAAGGCATGGGTCCTACATAATTTTACTGACTCTCTTACTGTTTTCTAGGAGGATGTATGGTGTCACCATTTTCTTCTAGACCTTAGAGACGCCCCATATTGCTTTCTAATATGGGTAAAAAGGCAACCTTATTTACATTATTGTGGCTTATCTCCAGGAGCCACTAGGTTCCTGCCTCATTCTGGCTTTCCTGTTCTCTGCAGGTTCTTGAGCAGGCCAGAGTGGAAATCCCCCTCTTTCCCTTCAGCATTGTCCAGTTCTCTTTTGAACCCTTTTCACCCCACCTCACCGAGGAGATGAACACGAGGGTAAGTAAGTGAGTTGTCCTAGATGATTTATTTAATGAGATAATCTCCCTGCATTAAGGAAAGCAATGTATACTTTAATAAGTTTGCTCCATATTTCTCCAGACTTTTTCTATGTATTTATTAATATTTTAGAAAATACATTTTTAAAAAGGGAATCAAACTATGTATACTATTTGGCGACTTTTTTTGTTTTTTTTTAAGATTTTATTCATTTATTTGACAGACAGCGAGAGAGGGAACACCAGCAGGGGGAGTGGGAGAGGGACAAGTAGGCTTTCCCACAGAGCAGGGAGCCCTATGTGGGGCTTGGTCCCAGGACCCTGGGTTCATGACCTGAGCTGAAGGCAGATGCTTAAGGACCAAGCCACCCATGCGCCCCTTAGCAACTTTTTCATTCAGCAGTGTATTGCGTACATCTTTTCATGTCAGTCATGATTTAATTTCCCTTGTTTTTAATGGCTTTATAGTATTCTACTATATGATATACCTATTATTTTCATTATTGTAAATTTTTGCTCTTCCAAATAATGCAGTTGTGAAATCCCTGTGTACAAATTTTTTGTACATTCAGCAAGTGTTTGTGTTTAGAAATTCCTTAAAGCAGAACTACCCCATTTTTAAAAAATTTTTTTTAAAGATTTTATTTATTTATTTGACAGAGAGAGATCACAGTAGGGAGAGAGGCAGGCAGAGGGAGAAGGGGAAGCATGCTCCCTGCTGAGCAGAGAGCCCAAAGCGGGGCTGGATCCCAGGATCCTGAGATCACGACCTGAGCCGAAGGCAGAGGCTTAACCCTCTGAGCCACCCACGCGCCCCCAGAATTACCCCATATTTTGACTCATGTTTTCTTTAGATTTGACTTAATTCTCTTACCACATTCACGTTCTCACTGTATTCTATTTTTTTTATAGATGAGGATCAAGTGGACAGAGATGTCAACTGTTTATGCTGGGCCATTTAGCAAAAACTGCAACCTCAGGGCTCTGAAAAGGCTGTTTAAGAGCTTTGGCCCAATCCGGTCAATGACTCTTGTTCTTGAAACCCATCAGGTAATGAGATAACTTGGATTTTCACCCCTAGATTAGTGTTGGAAATTCAGATGCCTAGGGCCATTCACATAACAAATATTGTGATATGAGCTTGATCGTCACCAGCTGGAATATGTCATGCTGTTTGATGAAACAGTTCTTGACTCACAGAATGTGTACACAGTATTGCCAGATACTCTGATTCTTTTGTTTTGAGAGTCAAGAAATCTGCCATATTGCAAAGTGATTTAAGTACAGGATCCTGGATATTTAAAATGTGCTTTCTCTAAATCTTTTATTAATGTCTTTCTTATACCTAAAAATAGAAATAAAAAGATTCCGTGGGAAGATGGACCTAAGGCATAGGAAGTATATGTCAGGGACTATAACCTCCTGCTATAAGTCTTGGGGTTTTTCTCTCTTTTTTTTGGTAAAATATACATATAATTTGCCTTTTTAACTTTATACAGTTCTGTGTTACTAAGTATAGTAGTACCCCCTTATCCACAGTCCAGAAGCAGTTGATCTTCTTTCTGACATGTCATCAGAAAGTTAGCAGTAGCCTAAGACTACCTCACAATGCCCATATATGTCACTCACCTTATTGCATCTTATCAGACAGGCATTTTATCATCTCACATCATCACAAGAAGGGTAAGTACAATGGAGTATTTTGAGATAGAGACCACATTCACATAACTTTATTACAGTATATTGTTATTTTATTATTATTGTTTTAATCTCTTTCTGTGCCTAATTTTTAAATTAAACTTTATCACACATATCTGTCCATCCATTTATCTATATGAAAAGACATAGTATTTATAGGGCTCAGTACTCTCCATGGTTTCAGGCATCTGCTGGGGGTCTTGGAGTGTATCCAGAACTTTTTCATCATCCCAAACTGAAACTCTGTACCCCTTAAACAATAACTCTTTAGTCCCTGTCCACCAGGCGTGGTAAGCACTATTGTGCTTTCTGGTTTTATGAATTTCACTATTCTGTTACACATCCTATAAATGGAATCATACAGTACTTATCTTTTTGTATCTGGCTTATTTCACTTAGCAGAATATCTTCAAGGTTCATCCATGCTGTAGCATGTGTCAGAATGTCATTCCTTTTCAAGGATGAATATAATATTCCATTGTGTGGGGATGTACTACATTTTGTTTATCCATTCATCTGTTGATGAACATTTGGATTGTTTCCACTTTTTGGCTATTCTGAATAATGCTGCTGTGAATATACATGTACAAATATCCCTTGGAGTGTCTGTTTTTAATTTTTGTGGTGTATACCCAGTAAAGTGCAATTGCTGGGTTAAATGATAATTCTATGTATAATTTCAGGAACTGCCATATTGTTCTCCACAGTGGCTACACCATTTTACATTCCCACCTGCAATGCCAAGGCTTCCAATTTCTCTATATTCCAGCTGACTTTTTTTTTCTTCTCTTATTCTTCCTCTTCCTTTCTTCTTTCTTTCAATACTAGCCATCCTAATGGATGTGAAGTAGTAGCTCATGGTTTTTTCATCTCCAATGATTAGTGATACTGAGCATCTTTTTATATGTTTCTTGGCCACTGTATGTCTTCTTTGGAGAAATATCTATTCAAGTCTTTTGCCTATTTTTAATTGGGTTATTTGATATTTTGTTAAATTTTAGGAGTTAATGTATTTTAGATATGAAATCTTCATTACATATATGATTGGAAAATTTTCTCCCATTCATAAGGTTGTTTTTGACACTATTGATAGTGTCCTCTGATGCACTTTTTAATTCTGATAAAGTCCAATTTGTCTTATTTTCTTTTGTTACCTTTGCTTTTGGTGTCACATTCAGGAAATTGTTGCCAAATCCAGGACCATGAAGGTTTTCTCTGGGAGCACTTTTGTCTCTATGATGATGCTGCATGTCACATCATCAAGCAGTAAAGCAGTCAGTTTGAAGATACAGCCTATCCAATAGAAGCACTTAACCTCCCCAAGCTTATAGGAAAGCTGCCTGTGAAATTAAGCTAACAAGACAAATGAGAATCTAAGTGACTTGCAGTGATGACTTCAGTGGTTCATAATAAATAATATGAAGAGCAAGGTGGTTAGTAAACATCTGTTAGTGCTCTGCCCATACCACCCAGGGAGAGAAGAGTTCAACTTTAATTAACAAAGGTTATTTATTGGCTGAAAAATCGGTTCTTGAACCTTGGTGATTCTACTTACAGTTGATCTGCAGTTGCTGTCTAGCCCACCACAGCAAAGAGAAATTCATTTTGGTGGCTTTGGCCCCTAGTTTAGGGCCCTTTCCCAGTCCCTTCTCCAGCAGTTTGAGCCCAGAAAGCAGAGATAAGAAAATCTTGTGTTTTTTTTTTCTACAGCCACATCTCTGTATACAATATGAAGTCCTGGAAGCTGCCCAGCTGGCCATAGAATCCTTGGATGGCATTCTGGTAGAAGGTGCCTGCATCAAGGTAGAGTGGCTAGAGAAAGCAAAAAGCAGCACCCTTTATAGTGCCCTAGTATATAAAAGCTTAGAGAAAAGCCCTTAAGAGGCTTGAGCAGAAGACTTTGTGTTATGGAAAGTCTTCAGCCAAGCCTAGCATTCTTCTAGCAGTGACCTAAAACATGACTACTTTCATTTTCGTCAGAATCAGCCTGGGCTACATTGGGGTCTTCCTTGTATTCTTTATCACTACCTTAGACCCCAGATGGTTTATTCTGGGTGTTTTTCTGTAGCTGCCCTTTCTTTTAGCTTTCAAGGGGATCAACTAGTGTTTTGAAGTTTCTTGTGCAAATAAACAGTTTTATTGGGGTAGAAGTCTGGGAACTCATTTCCACTGCAGGGTGTTTGGGCAGGGAGGAAAGGGAGGAGAGAGTATGTTTACACAAAAACATTTGTATTTATATATTTATTAAGTCTCTACTGTAGTCCTCTGAGGCATTTATCATTAGCCTCCTTATACAGATAAAGAAACTACAGAATTAAGTTTCTTGCTAGTATATAATAGACATAAAGTTTGAAGTGGTGACTTTAAGTTTTATTATTTTGAGAGAGCGAGTAGGGAGGTGGATCACAGGAAGAGGGTGAGGGAAGGAGTCCCAAGCAGACTCTGTGTTGAGCATGGAGCCCAATGCAGGGCTTTGATCTCACGACTCTGAAATCATGACGTGAGCCAAAACCAAGAGTTGGAGGCTTAACGAGCTGCGCCACCAGGGTACCCCTAAGTGATGACTTTGTGCCATTAATGCCATCTTTCTTGGTTAGGTGCAGAGGCCTGTGACAGAGCTCACCCTTGATTGTAACACTCTTGTAAATGAGCTAGAACAAGATTCTGAGAACCGAGGTACAATATACCTGTCTGGAGTGAGCAAAACCTTCAAAGAACACTTACTGCAACAGTCCAACCTCTTCCTTGGCTTGGAGGCTGTCATCTTGCCTAAAGATCTTAAAAGTGGAAAGCAAAAAAGATACTGTTTCCTGAGTAAGTACGCTGTGGAATGTAACCTTGAGGAAGGAGATTAGGGATGGTGATAACATGAGGTCAGAGAAGGGAAATGTTCACCAAATAAGCCCACCTGGGATGCTGGACCACGTTAACAGCTGATTCTGTCCTTCCTTGGCCCTGGATGGTGACCAAGCTTTGTGGCCCTTAATAACAGAAGGGGCTATTCTTGCTTTCAGAATTCAAAACTTTTGGCAGTGCCCAGAGGGCCCTCGACATTCTCAAAGGCAAGGACTGGAAGCTGAAAGGCCGGCATGCCCTAACCCCCAGGCATCTCCATGCTTGGCTCAGGGGCTTACCTCCTGAATCAAGAAGGCCCCCAGGGGTTCGGGTCATACCTCCCCACTCCGAGCAGCAGGCCTTACAGGTGAGTGAGTGTATCCTGGTGTCAGAGGTAGCTGCCTTGGTTTGCTAGCTCTAGGCCTTCTCATGTTTATGCAAGTTAGGAGAGTCCAGCTCAAGTGACACTTACGCCTTTGGATCTTTTTTTTTTCTTCCTCCCCTGGCACTAGTTTTATTTCACTCTCCAGCTTCTTCCAGCCCTGGACACATTTTTCTTTCTCCAAGATCTCATATTTTTGCCCACTCCATACCTGCAACAATTAGGCTTTTAATCCTCCAGGTGGCTCTCCAAGGGACTTTGAGGGGGGATCATAGGAGGTTAAAGAGCTGGGCAAGTCTTTTGTAATCTAGGGTTTTCCAAAGTGTAGTGCATACACAAGATGATTTTTAGTAGTCATAGATGGACTTCTCCCCCCACTTTTATGCTAAGATCTTGTTCTAACACTTGTACAACAATCACATTAAATCTATGACTTCACAGATATTATTTCAGTGAGGTGAAGGAAGAAACTGACTCACTTTAAAGAAAGATATTAGAGGGATAAACAAGTAGAAGGGTGAAGGTAGAAGGTGAATAGCTGAAGGTTGGAAAACCCTGTTCTCATCTAATCTCCCACACTTAACAGATGAGAAATAGAGGCCAGAGCTGGTTGAGTGACAACAGTTGAACTCCTAAAGAACAACAGTTGTACTCCTAAACTGACCTTTGGCCTGGAGATGCTGGGGTGGACAGGTAACCCTGAAGTATGGGCTTTAGCTTCAGATAGAGGATTTATATACAGAGCCTTTCCTGGGATCCCATGGTCCTAGAGCCTGAAGAAGAAAGTTCCAGCCCCTCCAAAGGTCAACAGAGGATACTCTGGCTGAATGTCAACACGTGGCTTTGATCCTAGGCTCTGAAGGTGGACCACCCAAAGATAGCAGCCTGGCGCTGGGGCCGGAAGATAGGAAAGCTCTACCATAGCCTGGGCCCAGGTACACTCTGCCTCATCTTGCTGCCAGGAACTAAGAGGTAAGGACTAAAGGGTTGTCCTTTCAGGATTCTGGCCTTTAGACTTCAGCTGAGAGAAAGCCCTTTGTTGACATTCCAGCACATAAATGAGGACTTAAGGAATCCTCTCTTAATTCTTAGTTTTAAGAGATGTGTTATATCTCCATTTTACAGGTATATGCTCTTCCATAATTACTCTTATTAGCCCCTCAGGGAGATAGCTCATCCCAATTTAAAGCCAGAGGCCTTAGATCCTACAGCCTCTGTGGGATAAAAGGCAGCTGCCTTCCACTTGAGTAAAAACAGTCAAAGGCGGCCTAGGGCAAGGCCCAGACCAGATTATGATCTTTCCCACACTTCAGGAGCAGGTTCCTGCCTTCTCCTATCCCCCTCTTTGCCGATTCTAAGCCTGAAGGTAACAGAACAGAACTCTCGGTCCAGTCCCAGCTCTATCACATACCTCTTCTGACAAGTGACCAAGCCACTTTCCCACTGTGGGTATCAATTTCCCTTTGCTAAAATGAGAGATTTGGAGTAAACCAGAGTAAACCTTTCAACTGTAAAATCATTTCTTTAAAAAGAAAAATTGCTGTTAAATCCTGAAGCATAAAGGTAGGCAGTTCTGGAATTAATGAGTGGATAGATGAATATATATTTGGGGGAGAGGGACGAGAGGGCAGTAGCTCTTTTGAGCACAATTTGAAAATCACTAGATTTTATTTATTTCTAAAAAAAGTCCCTTAAAATTTTGACATTCTAGGATTCCTTTCCAGGCCTAAGGTCCCAGATGGTAGAACATGAATGCCTCAGGCCTTGAAACCTGATCAGAAATCAATATCCTGTCATAAAACCTTGTGACATGCATCTCAGGGCCACTAGGGAGATGGGCTACCTGCTGGTCAGCTTGAGAGAATTGCTGTCTATGAGGAACAGAAACTGTTTGAAACAAAAAAAACCCCATCTTAGACTGATATATCTTAAGGAGGCTTGGGTAGGTTAACGGCATGAGGTGACCATAAGTTGCCAAAAAAGCTTTCTGGTTCAGAACAGACTTGCCCTGACATAGCTTCTCAGAGCCAGTATGTGGAGGGGGTGCCAGACTAAGGGGCGGGGGTCTTCATGTTCCCGGTAGAATACGTAGATTGCAGTTCTCCATTGTGTAGGCAAACTAAGAGTAGGCCAAAGCTTTTTCCTCTCAGAAGTGGCCGGGTTATTCTACAGTGGATGAGGGCTTGAGGAAGGAAGCACAGGGGTCAGGGAGCAGAAAGGCTTAAGTTCTAAGGCTGAGGTCCTAAGACACACATGACAAATCATGAAAAAAACTCTGGAAATAACAAACCCCTGCAGTAAGGAATCTAATGTTCCTTTTATTTTTTAAAAGATTGAATTATTTGAGGGGGGAGGGGCAGAGGGCAAGGAAGAGAGTCTTAAGTGGACTCACTGCTGGGCACAGCTGCTCCCCACCCGATTCGGGGCTCAATCTCAGAACTCTGAGATCATGATGAAATAAAGAGCCGCTTAACCAAATAAGCCACCCAGGCGTCCCCTCCTTTTTCTAAAAGTTACATTTTGATGTCTGTAGCCTTGTTGAGCAAACCCGGGAAGACCACGCATTTACCCAAACT
This sequence comes from Ailurus styani, assembly GCA_002007465.1. NCBI lineage: Eukaryota > Metazoa > Chordata > Mammalia > Carnivora > Ailuridae > Ailurus > Ailurus styani. Next base: position 2,553,316 of record LNAC01000228.1, on the reverse strand, counting down.
AGAGGCTTGCTGTGTGACTAACTTCTCTGGGCCTCATCTTTGCAGCTTTCTCCATGATCCCAGTGCCTTGGGAAAGGGTAAAAGTAGCTCAGAAAGGAGTAGCAAAGAAAATAGGGTTCCTCATGCTTGGAGCCTGGCTCAGCTCTTAATCCTTATATTTTCAGTAGATGCTAAAATTAATATTGAAAATATTGCTGTATTTGTCATAATTCATCAAACCTTTAATAAGGGTCAGAGACTATGTTAAATTCTTTTACACGTGTTTTCAGTTGAGGTTGTTGAGTTCTCATTTAACAAGTGAGAAAAAGGCTCAAATTAAGTTTGCCTAAAGTCACACAGCTAGTAAGTACAGTTAGGATTTGAACCCTGATGGTCTGATTCCAGAGCCTCTCCAGCACTCAGTTCCAGTTCCCCATGCCCAAAAGGCTAGTGCTTATTAGCATAAGTTCAGACATCAGGTGGTGACAGTTTCTGGGTTTGTCTTTGCTCACTTCTACCTGTTTTGCCTTGGAGAGTTCCTCAGCTGTCTACCCCCAACCCCTGAATATTCACTATAAGGTGGCAGGGAACTAACATGTACTGCATGACACCTATATTCCAGCCACTGTACCAAGTGTTTTACAACATATATTATTTAAAAGGACTCTTAATGGTAGATTGCCTTTATTACCTTGTTCTGTCACTCAGCTTTTTGGGCAACTATGAGCTTGATTCTTTTTAAAAAGTGGACATAACAACTGTACCTCCATCAGTACCTAGTTTAGGAACGTAAGCTGTTTTGGAGGATTAAATGAGAATGCATATAAAGTACTTAAAATAATGCCTGGTACATGGTGAATGATCTGTATGTGTATCAGGGAAGCATAAGGAAATGATCTGTATGTTTTAGCTATTATTATCTGTAGTCCTCAAAAAAGCCCCATGAGATAGTAATTTAAGTATTTAATAGTTTTATAGTTGAATAAATGGAAGCTCAGCTTGAGGTCATTCACCCTAGGTTGAGATATGCTTCCCATCTGTTAAATGGCAGAGCTGACTTGATTCCAGGCCTCTGGGACTTGTCAGTGTCCTTTCCATTGAGCCATTTTCAGTAGGCAGCTTTCGTTCAACTCCCTTACCAGCCTCTGCCCCACCCCATACACATACCCAAAAAAACTTACCACCTCTTACCTATGAGTTTGTAACCATTCTTTTCACCCTGTGGATTAGTAACCTATCTTCACTCATTTGTTGCAGCACTCACGCATCATTCTCTGGCCTAGGACTGATGGGAATAAAAGATGAAGAGGAAAGCACCACCCCAAACATGTGTTCGTGAGTCTGCCCATCATTTTCCATGTGCCATTTCTTAGCTCTCATGGGCAGTGGCAGAGAATGTGGTCAGGCTGCAGCCTCTCTATCCAGCACACAGCTTTTATGGAAATGGTGTACCACTTAAGAAGTTCAGTCCATGTATATGGCTTGTACAAATTTTCAATAAATGCCTAAAATTCGAGCATTCTCATCTCACAACAGGGTGAGAAGGAAACCAGTTTGTACTGCTTTGTGTCAGTGGATTTATACATAGGAAATTTGTAGTAGGTAATCATTCAATGGTAACACTCCTATTAAATGGTATATGTAGGTAAGGAAACTAGGACGTAGGGACTTTGCTGTGGAGAAAAACCAGCCATTTTATGCAGGCTGTCAAAGCTGTAGGATCTATGAAGCAAGTTTCCGTAAGGCAAACTTTTCTCATTATCAGCTATTATAAAGTTGAAGGAAAAAAGGCTGAAATAAAAATCTGGCAGGTCCACAGACACAGGAGAGTGGAAGACTGCTTTTTACCAATACTGGAAGCACTCTTCCAATTCCATTTTTAGGAATGCTTCCTTCCCTTAAGTGAGATTGCAGTGTCACCTTCCACCAGCAGGTGCCTCCACCATATCGGATGTCCCTCAGAATTGAAAGCTTCAATTGCAGTGAAAGCAACTGCTCTGCTTTTTTACCAACTCTCAAAATGTTAACATTCTGTGTTGAAAAGGACATGGATACAGGTACACACAACTCTGAAACAGAGGTATTTATCTGCCCTCTGGACAAGATGAACTAATCTGGCATACAGTATATATCATACCAAAAGCCTTGTAAATTACTCCATACATTGGGACCCAGCAATTCCACTTCTATAGTAGCATACTATAATAGTATAGTTGCACACAAACTACATGTATGGAGGAGGTACCACAGGGTGAGCACAATGGAATTCTTGGTAGCCATTTTTAAAAATTATGTGCATATAAATAAAATTTCTAGTAAAAAGAGATCTGCAAGAAGTGGCAGTTGTCCTCAGGATACAGACAGACTCTGAATCCTAGCTTCCCTGCATACTGTGTGAACTTGAGTAATTAACATTTCTGTGCTTGGAGCAGTAATGGTACAGTACCTCACAGGATTGTTGTGAAGATGTGATTATGCATTCCCAGTATATGTTGTAGGAAATATAGAAGGTTATAGAATAGTGTGTATAGTTTGAGTCCTTTTTTTGTAGAAAAAGATACACAAAGATATGCATGGGCTTGGAACAAAACCTGGAAGGGTATATGTCAAATGTGGTGGGATTGGAAGATTAGGTGTCACCAAATTGTTTTTGGCTGTTTTGGTTTTAAATCACCATATATTGCTTTTATAACTAGAATACTTAAAATTCTTAAGGTTGGGCCCTTGAGGCAGTGTTTAATTGTTTAACTTCTATAAGAGCCAGCCCTATGTAAAAGTTGGGAACCAGGAGCCAGAACTGAACAGCTTGATTTAGGATCAAGACACTGCAACTTAAAGGTCCCTTATAAAGTGGAAAGTTCCCCAGATATACATACAGTGAAGGCCCTGAGAGTATCTTGAAACTGAGATTGTTGCTAGATTCTTTCCCCATCCCCAGCTGAGGTCCAAAGCTATAAGAGCTTAGCTGCTGTTTACTTCTTGAGACTCCAGTCCTGAGACAAAGTAAGTGTCTGCCCTTGAATATGGACAGACCTGGGCTGGCACTTCAGCTCCACTTCTGGGTAACCCATTTAATCTCATCTGAGTATATTTTCACAGCTTATAAAATGAGAAAGTATCTTTTTAAGGATTATTTTGAAAATTCAAATTATTCAAATTATTGTGGAAAAATGACAGAATAGTGGGCTATGTGACTCTCCCTCTCTGAGCCTGTTACCTCACTTTTAAAATGGGGACATTGGTACCTACTTCATGAGGTCATAAGAGGATTAAATTAGGGAAAAACCCATATTAAGTGTTCAATAAATGACATTTACCGAGGAGCATCTTCCAAGTGCAGGATCACAGAACAAACTGGACCCCATGTGCCAAGAACACCGCCTTTACTCCTAGGAATAGCCAATCCCATTTCTTCTCCTGGATGGGAGGTTTCCCAGTGAGCCCCCAACTCCAGAACTCTACAGAGATGGGCCCAACCATAAGGTCTCTGAGGCCTCAGTCTACACACTCTGTTCTTTCAGCTGATGCTCCCACCTTTTGGAAGCCAAAGCTGCCAACTTGGCCTCTTACAAAACACACATTCCATTCATAAGTGCGTTTGTGCATTTTTCCTCCCACACCCTTCTAGGCAGCCAAGGCAGCTGCTGGAGAAGCAGCTTCTCATTTGGGGGAGAAAAGCAATTCCCAAGGGTTTTTACACAACTCTTGATTTAAGCTTTGAACATATTACTCCCAATTTTCTGACCTCCTCGCCCATAATGGAATTGTTTAGGTCACTCAGCCATGTTTGTTTTCATTTCTTTTTTTTGCCCCTTTTGTAAATAACCTCTTCCCTGTTATAAAGAAAACCTATTAATGGAAACTTTAAAAACCCAGAAAAGGTAAAATCGCTTCTAATGACACCACTCAGGGTTAACAACTGCCACTATTTCAGTCTTCTATCAGTCTCTTTCAGTCTTCTATATTTACATCATTCAAAAGCAGAGTTTTTAATAGCTGCATAATATCCCAACATGTTGTGTACCATAATTTCTAAAATAGTCCCGTGTTGTTGATACTGAAGTTGCCTCCAACCAATTATATCCTTGCACATACATCTTTGATAAATATTTGTTAAGAAAAAATTCCTAGAAGTGAAATTGGGTTAAAGAGTATGAACACTTAAGGTTGTCTTAACTCCAAAGAAGTTTTTACTATGTTAGCTAGCTTGGACTTGTTCCAATCTTTGCTAATTTGTTAAATTAAAAAAAGCCTTCCCATTTCATAAATAGATTTAATTTCTATTTATTTGAATATCCTGTAGTTTGGCATCTATTTTTTTCAGAAGCTTTTTGACCAATTGTTTTTCTTTAAGGTCTCCTTATGGACTTAGTGTCCATCTGTTGATTATTGCAAAAATGTTTCCAGTTTTTTTAAGGTAGTTTTAGAAGTCTTATTTCTTCTGTTTGCTCTTAGAAACAGAGAAACTACTTAGAAAATCTTGATTGATCCCAAGATCGATTTAATAGCCACTGACAAGTATATATGGTTTTGCAGGGTGGGGGGGGCGGGGCTTGTTTTTTAAGTAAGCTTCTTGCCCAGTGTGGAGCTCAGCAAGGAGCTTGAACTCACAGCTATGTGATCGAGACCTAAGCTGAGATCAAGTGGCACGCTAAACTGACTGAGCCACCCAGGCACCCCTATACCCTATTATATTTTTTTAAATAATGTAATTTTTACACTTAGACCTTTATTCCTCCTGGAAATCATTTTGGCATATAGCAATTTTTCCCCAAATATTTAGATTTTTTACCTGTTTACCTATCTTTACTTACCCAATCAAGGAGAATGTGTCCTTTACTATGTAAGTCCATGTATACAAGAGCATGAGTGTTTTCTTCTGTCTTGTCTTACACTAGGTACCATACCATTTTGTAGCTCTTTATTTTTAATACACTAGCAATTTCAGCAGCTCTACCCCAGATAAACACAGGGCCATGGAGAGGCTCCATCAGCATGGATTATAAAACACTACAGTAGGTCAGATGCCTTGCTGTTGACTGCACTGCTGCCATATTCCACTAGGACTTTTTCAGCACCCCTAAGGCAAGAGAATCAAGGTTGGAACATTACATAGAAGAACATTAAGCCCAGAGAAGAGCATTATAGCTTTCGTAAGACAGGTCTCCTGAAGAAGTCACAACAAAGAAAAGCAAATAGAGAGGTTAAGCTGGCTCTTACCGCTCCTTCCCCAAGACTAACTAGGTCACAACCCAGAGCTAAAATAGGACTTCCAGAACCAACCTAGCCATGTGCTTTTGGCAACTGGATTTGAGAAGAGAAGATGCCAGTGCTGAGGTGACTCTTCGGTATTTCTCTGGACCCTCAGCACTACCTTCAGTAAACCCTTTTTGCTAGAAAAAGTCCATTCTACATGCAGTTAAGCTCATTTCTGGTGTGAAGACGCTGCTTGCCCCTCATCTAATCAGAAATTGGATTTTAGCCATATATAATCTGTACAACACTATATCAACACTTTGAATAGCTCAAGGCTCTATACAAGCATCCAAATCAGTATCTTTAATTTCCTAATTCCCCAAACCTCTATTTTTAAGGCCCTGGCTGGGCTCAAGTCAAAAAGGCCCAAACACAGAAGACACAAGCCCAAGAGCCAACTGGGGAATAAGTACCTGTTTTAGAGATAGACCTTTTAAGTGAGGGAAAAAAAGTAACCTCCCTCCACCCCCACCCCGTTTCCTTCCAGCCTCCATCTGATGCTAACCTTGGTAATAGGGAAGAAAAGAAAAGAAAAAAAATTCCAGTTCATTGAGGAAAACTTTTAACCTTCTCCCTAGCAAAAGGATGTAGCCATGACTCCCAAGTCCTTTCCAACTAAAAGGAAAAATAAAAGCACATCTAGTCCCACCACTGTACTTACTTATTTTTAGGAGGTACCAACATGAGGCTGGAAATCTTTGGGAAGGTCATTAGGGCCTCCATCAAAGAAGTGAGTAAGATGGCTGGCCAATAGCTTTCCTGAGTATAAACAATAACAAGACAGAAAATACAATGAAAGGAAGCTAAGGGTCAAAACTGGTCTACCATAATCAGACTTCTAGGATGTAAGAGCCAAATAGAGCCATCAGGGATCTATGTTAATCTAAGCCCCCCACCCCCACCCCCAATTTGGCACAGAGGGAAGTTAAACCCCCAGGAGGGGCAGTGACCTGAAAGGTCCTGTGTGACCATGCCAACCCCCATCTCTTTCTTTCTGGTTTCCTCGCATTACTCACCTGACATCCTTTTGGAAACCTTAAACTTACGTGATTTAGGTGCTTTTTAAAGACTTTTAAATCCTAACCCTCTGATGGAATTAACAGTCTCTTGATTTTACAGATGAGTATAAGGAAACCTGGAATTTCACTAACTTGCCAAAGGTCACACAGCAGTGGCACTTGACAGTTTCAGCTTGTCTCCTTTGCCTTAATCACTGCCAGCCTGATAGATGTAGGAGCCATCCATTAGCACAGCTCAAATCACTTTTTGTTCCTCATGGGAATCCACATCAGTTGCTACAATAGGACTATTTAGGTAGTGGCCTTCTGAGGACTCATTTGCTTTTTGCCTACAATTATTAGAACCCCAAAGGCCATTAAGTTGGTGAGTGGGAAGTCAACATCCATGTTTGAAGTCTGAGGATCCAGTACCATCTGGATTATTTTCCAAAGCAAAGAACTGCTATCCAATATCACGTTGGAAGAGGCTCCCGACGGGTAAGTCTCGCCCCAGAATAAAGTCACTGGTTTGGGTTTTTTGTGGGGTTTTTTCTCTCTCAGAATTGTCAATAGTCAAGTAAACAAATTTATTAAATCCAACAGCAGGTAAACTTCCAAATAAAAAAACATCAAAAGAAAAATGTAGACAAAGACAAGTGTGTAACAAGTTAATAAAAATATTCAAGGGGCCATTTGGAGAGTGCAACAGTGCAGAGAATACAAACAAAAGTATTGACCTTTGTCAACAAGTTTGTACATCCTCAAGAAACAGACACACTGGTCACAAACCAAGAGGAATCCACAAAGGTGGAGGGTCACATGAGTAGTGGACTCATCACCTCAGTGGGTTAAGGCAGGGTATCTGTAGGACCAATTCATCCAAGTCCCCATTTGCCTATTGTTTCAAGTTCCCCACTTTGAAACCTAGAATCATATTCATTAGTGCAACAGGTAAGAGCAATTAATTACAGACTCGGGGCTGGGGACCAGAGTCAGAGGGAAGACACTTTTCCCGGAATAAAAGGTGGGGGGCGGGAGGGGAAAACACAGCATCTGCTGAATGGCTTCCTTTGGCAATATCCAAGAGTATGTCATAGTAAGTAGTAAAAAGGGAAGGTGGGTGGTGGAAGAAGGTATCTACGAAAGCAGGCTTAGTTTCCAAGAGGAGTAGGGAGGATGTGAGGCCCCTGAATTGGAAGCAGAACTCGATGGTTACTCAAAGCTATTTGAATCATCTTGGCTTCTGCAACCAGTGCTCAAGCATAACTCTCTTTCAAGAAGGAAAAACACCTGCAGATCCTCACTAAAACCCGGCCCCCAGTCCAGGTTACACTGGGTGTATGCTATAATTACAGCTAACCATAGAAATAAGCTCTTTTGAAAGCGGATGGGTGGGAACCCACTCTAGGATTCAGCAACAGATTATAGAGGAGGAGGATCAATGAGACAAGTCCTCAAATGAGTCCCAATTAACACCCTTTAATAACTTTTAATAGTCCTTTCAGCTGCTTAAACAAGTTACTGCTAGAGTCCCCTCAAAGGAAGACCTTTGTCAGTTACCAGTATTTTTCAAGTCCCTCCAAGGGAGGACCTTTGTCAGTTACCAAGATGTTCAAGTCATCACTATGCAAACATTAAGAGACACAAGAAAAACAGCAAAGCAGGCAGCTAAAACAAAACAAACCTAGCAGCAGCTTCTCTCCAGCCCTTGTAATGGTATAATTGGGTCTACTCCTGGGCTTCACTACACTCCAGACTTCTCTGTATTTAGGACTGGTTTGCCACATTTAAAGAGTCCTAAATACAAATGTTTTGGTTTTTAAACTTTTAGACCCAAGTCCTTACCTCAGTAATTTCCCACTGTTGTTTAATGCAGTTCGGCATAGTATAGCATTTGAGGCCATCACACGAACTATGGAGTTCCACACCCTGCAGGCTCCAGCACTGAGGACTGAATTTTGGCATGAGCCTCTGGGAGATCAGAACTGTATCAAAGATCGACTAAATATTCTGTGGCTTAATCCCCTCTTCCTTTCCAAGAAGGCTAGTTTGTGCCTTCCTTAGGGAAGTTTAGTATTGAAAACACTGCCTTGTACATTTCCAACTGGATTTCTTTGGGCCTCTGGGCTTGGATGAAATTTGGATCTTTACCCAGCTCTAATTTTTCTTATCAGAAGAGGAGATAGGGGGGTCTTGGACCCAACTGGCACAACTTGGACCACAAGTGGCACAGATGAGGGAAAATTGTTGAGGCATCCAGCTAAAGCATAGCAAAGTGTCATTACGGGGGCTGGGTTAATGATACATTCAAATACGGCAGGAATGGGGGAAAAGCATTTCAATGAAGCAACACTTCATCTCATACAGCTTTCTAATCCCTAAAAAAACACCACAAACTCAAAGCCATTTGCCAAAAACCAAGGATTTCCCAATCCATATTCAATTTCTTGTAGTCACCCTCAGATAATTTGCCTATTTTCAAAATGGCATCCCACATCCTGCCCCTCTTCACACCACCCTGATGTTTGTTACATTGTTAAAGTGAAGAGCGTACTGGCTTACCTGAAGGCCATGGATTTGGCATCTTCCACACAATTACTGCTCACTCATTAAACAGCAAACCTATTTCTAGGTTAAAAGGAACAGGGACTTTTCATTTCTTGATAATGTGATTACAAAACCCTACACAAACCCCACCTTCAATCCCTTTGCAAAAAAACTGCTTTTCCTGTAGTCAAGTCAAACATTGGCATAGAGCCACTACAGAAGCCTGGAAATCCTCACATCAGGAACGCCACCCTGGATGGAACCTTTAAGTCCTTCCCTAACTGCTCCCTCTTCTGGTTTCTCAACTGCATTTCTGTAACAAATAGATCTTTAAAAATATAACCGAAAATAATTTAATGGCTTTTTGTGGGGGGTGGGGAGGCTGAATAGTTAACAAAATCCACCCATTCTAGCACACCTAATGCATGCAATGCCACCTTGTAGGCTGTGGGGAAGGAATCCAGTTCCTCCAGAGTCCTCAGGACCCTTGGTGCCTCCCCTTTTTGTGCACTTCTCTCCGTATACCCTTGTAATCGAAGAAGAGAGCCTTAACCTGGTTAGGAACAGCCTGCCTTTTCCTTTTTCAACCTCTACCCAGTCTACAATCAAGAAAAACTGGGGGTTGCAGGACTGGTCACATGAGAAGGCAGTTACTTTAAGACTTCAGTCTGGGCACCCTGACTAGAGTTGAGCCCACAGAACCTGCTGGGGCCCCTAGAAACTCTCCTTATATAAGGAACTTGTGTCTTAGGCTAGAACAAAGCCAAACATCTAGCCTGAGACCCTCTTCAGCTTTCCAGCAGTATTGCCAACTTGCTGTGGCTGATTTTAAAGTTAGTCCCTTCTGCCCCTCTAGAAGGGGCAACAGCCAGGTTTAGGATCTTAAAAAAAAAAAAATTAAAACTCCAAGCGTTTCCTATGTCAATGTCAATCTTGGAAAAACACTGACTGCAGAAACTCCTTAAGTAATCATCTTTGGAAACATGGGAGCCTGGAGACATAAGGTTCCTTATAAAGGAATTCAAAATAAGCAATTCCTGCCCAGGCTGAGAAACATATACCTGGGAGGCAGATGGAAGCAGTTAGGGAAGAAAACTCCAAATGTTTAATAGACAAACTCTCATTACCTCAAAAGTATAAATATTTTATAAGTTTTTATTTAAAAGATTCCCTTTTCAGTCTGTTCCCAAGTGTTGGGAGCTGAACTGTACAAGTTCCTACCACCCACCCTTCCAGTACAGTTTTTTGAGGACATGTTTTTTTAAATGGACAGACAGTAAGAGGACCCTCTACTAAAACCAGGTAGGACCAGAGTCCGCTCCTGTGTGGCAGTTTGGCCAAAGCTGGTCTTATGGAGCAAGCACGCAGAGGAGTCGGGAACTGGGCCTACCTCTTGTGAGGAAAGGGCTGAGAAAATTCATCCTCTCTTTAGTGAAGATGGTCCAAATTCAGATTCAAAAGCCTCCATTTATGACGCTCCCTGGCACTCTTATGCTTTATATATTGAAGGCAGCTCCCTCTTTTATGGCCAGTTTTAGCAGGCAAAGAAACAAAGGAATATAGATACATATATGTGTATATATATATTTTATATAGGTAAAATATATACATATCTTATATATGTATATATACATATTTGGGGGTAGGGGAAGGAGAAGAAGGGTCATGTAAACCTAAACAGTCATCACATTACCCCAAATGAGCCTGACATTAACAAAGAAGATAATAAATAACTCCTGGGGGTTAAGTGACAACGTGGGTGCAGCAAGAAGGGAAAGGGCACACGTTTAACTATTAAATACACTTCTATATTTGTTTGGCAGAGTTCAGGCCAGTCCCAGGCTTCTGCACTTGCCAGACAAGTAAGCTGATGATTCTCAAAAAAACTTTAAAAAAAAAAAAAAAATTCAAGCAGAGCTCCATACCACAGTTTTCCTTCAAGTCAGTTGGCCGGCAGGCACAGTTTTCCGACCACCAGGAACAGAAACTTTGGCTCCAAGGCAAATGAAAAAAAAAAAAAAAAAGGTATTTTCACTTACAACATGAAAATACAGAAAGTTCATCAAAAAAAAAAAACTATCAAAGTCTACTTCCAGCAAAACTGAGGTAGCACTGCTTTCTCTGCATTCAATGCTTAAGTGGTTCTCAGTACTATGTGTTCTAAAAAAAAAAACAAAAAACAAAACAAAAAAAACTGCTCACTTGACTGACAGGTGCAGCATGTTGATGGATAAACTCAACATGAAATGCAATAGGTCAAAGAAGGAATGAGCAAGAAGTGAAGAAAATAAGGGTTTTGGATAAATTAGCTTAAAAGGGGGTTGTCACCAGACTACAAATGCTCTTGGCTGGCCTTGGCTCTCCAAGAGCTTTAAATCGCCTGGGAATTAATGCAATATGGTTAACAGTTAACACTGCTATTCAATTCTGTGTAAATCTTTTAAAATAATTATTACAACCTAAATTCAACCATGTAAACAGCACTACACACAGTACAGACCTGCCCTGAAAAACAGAATATGCAAAACTGAGATCTGGCACTGTATCATCTTGTAATGTTAATTCAACCTAACCGTCCCATTCCCCCCTCCCTGCTCTATACCCTCCCCTACAAGAAAATCTAATTTGTGCAAGAAATGGCAGGCTTATTCTATCTGAAGGCTTCAAAAAAAAAACCAAAAACCAAACAAACAAAAACAAAAAACAAAAAAAAAAAACCCCCACAACATGTAGCCAGGTTCAAATATTTTGGGGGACCTCCCCAAAATAACCAAAATAACCAAAAAGTGAAGAAAGTGCCTAAAACATGATACAGCATTTTAGAGCCCTTTCAGATACAAGGCAGAGAAAGGTGTAAAGTAGAAAATATCTGGATCTTCAGTAATTTCCAGAAAGGTCCAATTCCTCTGTTGGCTGCAGGGCAGCAGGCAGATCCTTGCTGCTGCTGCTCCTGGGATAGAGCCACTAAGTCTGCTCCCCGGGACACAAGCCCTCGGGCCCTGAGCTGAGTGCACCTCTCCCTTCCCCTTCTCTTTTCCTTCGCTCCATTTCCCACTCCACAAAGGTATCAAAGAGACTTGGCCAGGCCTCGTCTTCACTGTAGTTGCTGAGGTCAGGACCAATCACCTGAGTGAAGTTAAGGAACATGTTCCAGGTGTCCCGGGAGATGCCCTTGATCCCCGAGGGGTTCTCAGTTAGGAAGTTTAGCCACTGGTCCAATACTGGAGGATTGTTCTGGGTAAAGACTAGTTTCCACAGGGCAATGGCTATTTCCCGATGCAGTGACCGCTGCCCTTCTTCAGAGTCCAGACCAAACTGAAATGTAAACCGGTAGAGATCCTTGAATTTATCCTCTTGTTTGGCTTCCGTTAAGAGGCTAGGGAACCGTGCACAGATCCCATCAATGCTGTCTGCACTTATTGCTTTGCAGCCATCAAAAAACTCCTTCCTGCAACAGGAAGGAGGGGGCACAATTAATATTTGTAAACAATATCATCAGCTGAGAAGCAATACAGCAAAGTAAGAGCATGGCTTTGAGGTTGGATGGCCTGGATTTGAATTCCAACTCCTCCACTAATTAGTCCTATTTCTTCATCTGTCAAATGGTGAGAATACCACCTTACTTCATAGGGTTTTGGTGAGGACTAAAGGTAGTATGTGTCAACTTCTTCTAACAGTGTCTGGCACACGGGAGGCAGCTGATGGTGGGTGGTTCATTCACTTATTCATCCTTCCAAAGCGAAATTCCAGTCTGCTGCTCAATGCCCTATTTCCCATTCTGCAACAGTGATTAAGCTGCAGACTCCCCTCCCAGACGGGGAGTCTTCCTGCTTTCCTTTTGATTCTCTATGGGTTGTTTGTTTTTGAATATTTTTGGTGACTGCCAAGGGAGATCTTTAGAGCCAAAGATTCTGGATAAACCTGGCTAACTCTGCCACCAGAGATCAAAGTTCTGTTATTAAAAAACAAAAACTGCGTATGTATTTTTAACATCTACAGAACACTTTCAGGTTACAACATGGTCTCTCACTGATGATCATCTCAGAGACTGCTGTTTCAGCTGAAAAGAGAAGGCATCTGAAGTCTGTCGGGCAACCTACCTTGGAGGGGGGGTCAAAGTCAATTCTTATTTATAACCCAGTGCTCTGCAAATCACACCGTGGGGTGACCTTGCCACTCCCTCCCCACAAACCACCTCTACAGGAACGTGTGACTACGGCAATGTGCACAACTACTGCTTGCTCACCGGGCCAGCTGTCCTTGTTGACACAGATGCCAGCTGAGGGCCATGCGCGCAGAGCTAGAAGGGGCAACTGGCTCTGTGCACTGATGGAGGCAGATCCCCAAAGGCGCTCCCCAGCCTGGCATTCACAGTGCCTGGCACACAAGAGGTGTACGGTGAATATCTAGTGGGTGAGGGTGTGAGGGAATTAACAAGCAAAGGAGTGGAAGAAAAGATAAAGGTCCCAAAAGGGCAATGGAGCTGGGCTGCAGCATGGGGCCCCAGGGCGTCATGTGGGTCACTCCTTAACTTCAGGCAAAGGCAGTCCTGGCCTGTTCTTCAGGGGTTGCACAGCTTTAGAGAAACGGGTCAAAAAAAGAAAGACTTACCCCAAACCCTAAGAAGCCAACCCAGTTGTCCCCCAGCTGGGCTCCACTGCCCAAGAGTGTACTCATCCTCCTCAGCTCACCTGGTGATATGAAGTTTTTGTAACTAACCTGGTGAATTTGCACATGGTAGCAGCCTGAAACTTCCAAGCCAAGAGCAGCACTCGAAATTCCGTGGGGTCAACACATAAGTCATTGCAAAAGCGCTCCATGCCTTCCTCCAAAATTGCATCCTCCCGCTCGTCCTTGTAGCGCCTGAACAGTTCTTCCAGCCTCTGTAGAGAAGACTCCTCGGCGTTGGACTTGGGCTCCCTCCCAGCATCTCCAGAGGATGTTGGCAGCTGGCAGGGCTCGGTGGCAGCTTCTGCCTTCTTGGTCCCATTCACAAGGATATCCCCACCTGGCTTGCCACAGGCTGGTGGCTGTTCTTCGCGATGGCCTGCGCTCCGCCTGCTGTGTGACTTGCTGCCAGGGTCACGGTCTCCGTTCTTACTGCCCAGGGTTGATGAGGGATTCTTGCACTTGGTGACGCACTGGCCCATGGTGCTGATGGCCTGGCCCCTAGAGCGGCCCCCTCTGGATCAGATGCCCTCGCTGCCACTGGCCCATGTGCCTCAACATGCCATCAGCCAGAGGAGCCAGCCAACCTAGAAAAAAATCACGAAGCAGTTACCACTGGACAGAGAGACGGGCATTCACAAACTCCATTCCCTTCTCCTGTGGGGACTGCGGCCTGGGATGCCACTCTATTTCCATGAGCCAACCATGAACCAGAGGAGATACCCAGAGTTCATCACCATCCCCCCCCAACCATCTGTAAGCTCTATACCTTCATATTGAAAATGCAGGGCTAGGACTCATATGGAGAACCAATAAGAAAATTCCTAAAATTCTTAAGGTAACATAGGTTACAAAGAGGTTGATTCATGTGCAGAACGCATCAAGGAAGACTATAGTTTTGCCAGAAATATTCCAGAGGAAACCTGTCTTGCCAACTTGTCATCACATAAGAAAGTTATTTGGTCCTGGGTTAAGCCAGAAGGTGCAAATAAAAAGTTCATCTTCTAGTCTCTCATGTCAAAATCCTCAGATTTTCTTTTTAAGTAGGATGAGTAGGGAGAAAGGGTAGCCACATTTAAGATAACAATACAGTTTCATAATAGCCCAAAGATGAGGTAAAGGATTTGTGGAGTCAGGACTACAAGCAGTGTCCTAGCCAAAGAGCAAACTAAAATTTGTCTCTGATCTCTTCAAATTCCTTTCTGGGACTCTCCCACACAGTAGGTGAAATGCCCTTTCTCCACCCTTCCTCTGCCCACCGACAGGAGCCAAACACCAATCACAGTTCCTGGTCCTCCAGTTTCTTTTTCTCCCCTACCAGGTCCTCTGCAAGACTGCAAGAAGAGTACAATCCAGGGCCACACTAAATAGCAAGGTCCTACAAGGCCTACAAGCTCAGTCCTCCAAGGGGGTGTCTCCACCTTAAAAGAAGGGCTGATTTATCCAAATGTCTCTAAATGGCAGAATAATTGCTAGATAAAAAAGAGAAGTCTGCACTGATATATTACAAACTCATCACGGAGGTTTATTTATTACTTACGCTATTTAAAAGTGTTTTTTTAAAGAATTGCTAGAGATTTCCTGGCCAGGGGTGAAGTGATTTCTCTGCAAACTCTGTCTTCTCAGGACTCTTCTTCTTAACTTCAATTAATCCACTAGAAGGTCCAGCTACAACTTAGTACCTGAAAAAGTCTGCCTGCTGCCATAGTAACTGTAGCCACCGAAATCAAAATGTTAATGAACTTTAGACCAGAAGCCAGAAGTATAATAGGTAACGGGGACCAAAATCAAGGTCAGTCCCATGCCTCTCCAGCTGTAGGAAGAAGCATTCATGGCCCTTCGGGATCCAACTTCAAAGTTCTTAGGAGACAGGTAGTGGGGCAGAAGGGGGCTTTTTATAGAAGATGGACCTTTAAACTTCATCTAAAGACCTTTCATTTCCTCCAAATGGTGCCTGGATAAATTTGGGGTTATCTTACCCATAGGAATCCTATGGGTAAATTCTGAGTGTACAACTTTAAAATGACGATCAGAATCATTCTTTTAACTTATCGGAGATTCATCATATCAGGGTGTGTCCTATTCTCCACCCTCAAAAAAAGTGACAGAGAGACATGCCCATACATGCCCTCAAAAGACTTGCAGTTAGGCTTAAAAAATTAAAAAATTAAAAAATTAAAAAAACCACTGAAACCCTGTAAGGATTTTTTGGTGTGGAAAAAGACAGACCCAAGTATGTTTTCTTAAGTCTTTTTATGCTATAATAGTATAGTGAATAAACCTTAAACACAACCTATTAAAATTTAAAAGGCAAGGGATTAATTCTTGGAAGACCAGCATATAAGGAAAGCAACTGTTCAAGCTGAATTATCTCAAAACAAAAAGGACTATACCATGTGGAAGGTCTGGTTTCCAGATTTGCGTTTCTAAAGACTACAGTGCTAAAAGAAACAAAAGCCCCAAACTTACACAAACCCCACATGCTCGCAGACTGGCAACTCTTAATTCCCAGGCACGCTGACTCACCAGGGTTCGCTGCTCAGCTCCTGCTGCTGAGGGAGGCCCAGGTACCTGGCAGGGTAAGAGGATTTCCTGGCCTCTGTCTGACCCACCTACCCCAGGCCACTTACCCCCACCCCCACAGCACAGATGCTTCATTGTACCAGCTTCCTCCAAATCCTGGCGCCAAGGCCTTCAGGTAGGGACAGAACAGATGGGCCTCCCAAAGAGGCCCTAATCCCATTTACCCAAACGGCCCTCCACATAAGTGCATCTTTGATGACCTGACACAGCAGAATCTGAAGGCTTTTAACATGCCCAGCAGATGAGAAAAAGGAGGAGAAAATCAATTTGAACAGATGATCAATCAGCAAGTACCAGAAGGTCAACTCTCTTTCTTCCATTCTGGTCCCTTTCTGTGAAATGCCCCCACGCCGAATGAGTGTTGAGGCAAGTGATGATCTCAAGCAAGAAAAAATATTTTCAGATGTGACGGTGACTACAGTCCTCTGATTATTCAATGGCCTCCCTTTGTGTCTCTCTTTCCCAGGAAAACAGCTGTGCCCCCAGAGCTTTCCCCAGGCTCAGTCTCACACAAGCCTGGTGTCCCAGGCTGAAGCACTTCAAGTGTTTTAAAGTTCAAAGTCTCCCTGGACTCGCTAGCTGATGGCTAACAGCTAAGAATAGCAGTTATCCATTACTGAACATTTGATATCATGCCTGGCACTACACTAACAAGCACTTTATGGACATTAAAACTCACATATCCTCACCACAACCCCATTTAAAGACAGGGAAACTGAGGCACAACATCGCACAATGTCTGGCTTGAAAAACACACCTTCAGCACTAGGCTAGAGTGCCGGGTCCACCTCCCATCAGAGCACCGAGGGAAAAGCCCACCAACAGATGGGTCCTGAGCTCTGGAGTCACCACAGTGATCCCAGAACAGCAAGTTTTACCATCAGCCACTGGAAAGAGAACACACTGTCCATGCCCGATGCTCAGGAAGGGCGTCCTACCCACTGCCCTCTCCCAGCGAGCCCTACCACTGTGATCCAGTCACGATGCCCTTGGACTCAGCCTGGCCAAAGATGCCCTTAAGCGGTGATGTTTCAGTCCATCAGCATGGTTAAAAACTGCAGCTCGGAAATCAAAACTCAACTCTGCCAGTGATCATGGCTGATCCTGATCTAAAACTTTATCTCCTCAATCTGCAAAATGGTATCTGCCTCACAGAGCTGTTGTAAGGATTCCGTTAGGAGGGGCACCTAGATGCTTCAGTCATTAAGCGACTCCCTTCAGCTCAGGTCATGATCTCAGGGTGCTGGGATAGAGCCCCACATCAGGCTCCCTGCTCCGCAGGAAGCCTATTCTCCCTCTCGCACTCCCCCTGCTTATGTTCCCTTTCTTGCTGTCTCTGTCAAAAAAATAAACAAAATCTTAAAAAAAAGGATTCCATCAGGAAACGCAGATAACAGGTACCTGCTGCACAGTGCCCCTCCCCCACCCTGGGAAACGACGGAGAACAGCCATCAGTCATTATTATTAACAGCCAAGCTCTTGAACCACAGCACTGACCCTACTCAAATGCACTACTGCCCAAAAGTAGGCTCGGGTTCTCCACAGGGTAAGACTTCCTTGTGACTGATGCTGAGTAAAATCAAGCTGGGTATTTGCTGTGCTCTAGAGACACCTTGAACCCAGTGGTTACTCCCTGTACCTAACCTGGGACAAGCTTCCAGACAGTTCTAGACTCCTTTGCCCTTTCTACTTGGTCCTAGCTCTGTAGGTTTAAAAAAGAGAATTTTTAGCTTGATACTCATTTATACTACTTTAATGGAACTGCCTTTCCAGCTGGTCATCCCAGCCGCCTCTCTGAAGTGAACAGCCTCAGCACAATCTGGGCACCCCAAAAGCCAAATTTCATCTGCAACAGAGCACCATTATTAAGGAATAATATGTATGTGGTAGTACATTATAATCACTAGACACAAATGTAGCTCCATGCAATAGAAAAGAAATAGAATAGAATAGAATAATAGAATAGAAAAGAAATGGAGGCATAGCAAGGTCAAGGAGCTATCTAGGAAGGGAGAAAACAGGGGCAGAGTAATTAAGAGGATGAGCTCTTGGAGCAGACAAACCTGGATGTGAATCATGGTGATGGCACCAACATGTGACTGTCAGCATTCACTTTAAAATGGGGCAGGTGTACCTCAAGATAGAGTAAATGAGATAATCCACGTGAGATGCTCTGCCCACAGAAAGTATTCACTAAGTGTAAACCTTTATCATAGCTGCTGCTCTTACTGTCAAGTCAGTGACAGAATCAAGCCTCCCTGCTTCTAGACAGTGCTCTTTTCAGTGACCAGTGCAGCTCTTAGGGGGCGGGGGGGGGCAGCTCAGGAATGCAGGACTCCCCAGGTACCCAAAGCAGCTCCCTGTCTCCTTGTCCTCACAGGGACTCTGCTCTCCTGCTTCTGCTAAGGGGCATAAAAGAGCTGAATGAAGCCAGGTGCAGGGAGAAAGGAAAGGCAGGGAGAAGAATATAGAAAACACACACATACACACACCCCTGGAAACGACTTCTAGGCACAACTGCAGATTCGGGGTTTACCTGAAAGATCGATGCCTGTAACTGCTCAGTTTATGCTGGATCAGGATCAGCCTCCAGCTTTTTTCCTTCAATCTCAGCTCCAAATGCTTCTGTCACCCTCCCTCTCTGCACAGCAGCCCCGCCCCCCACCGCTCCACACCATGCCCTGCCAGTCCTGGCTGCTACTCTTGGGGATGGGCTTGGCTGCCTGCCTGGCCCCAGGGCTGGAGCTGGCACTGATGGGCCGGGGGCAATCCCAGAGGCTGTGGTCCCTGTGGATGCTCCGGCTCCAAAGAAGGACCAGGAGCTGATCTATCTCGTAAGCAGTTCCATGAAGCGAGATACAGACAAGTCTCTGGGTCTCCTGGGCTTACTCTTTACTGCTGAGACAGAAGGACCTGTTATGGAAGAGAAGGACCAGGAAGGGCGAAGCCACACAAGGACATAGGGTGACTGGAGACAGTAAAAGGGGAGAGGAGTGTGAACTAGTGTTACGGAAAGAAAGGTGAAGGGGCGGACGAAGCGGAAGTGGTATGTGTGGAACATGGGGCTGCATGCTTCCAGGCATCATCGCCTTCGACCTCACCACCACCTAGCCTGTCAGACTTTTTGCAGATGAGGAAGCCGAAGGTTCTTAACTACTAAGAGGGCTGAGTAGGAGATAAAACCAGCCTGTCAGACTCCAAAGTCCACCCCGTGGGAAAGTTTCAGAAAAGTGTCTTTTGTTTGATCTTTAAACGACTGGAAACACCAAATGGAAAGGAAAGAGTCAAAGGGCCAATCTGGTTGGTCCATGTGGTGATTTGGTGATTTACAACAGTCAGTAATAGTGGGTATCTTTTAGATTACACGTATGTACAGATGGGATTCAAGTTAACTGTCACATTTAACCCCCTACAACGTATGAGGAAGATACTATGTAAGCTTTTTACACAGAGAATAACTGGAGAGAGATTAAGGAATTTGGCCTGAAGTCCCACAGCCAGTGTACAAAGGAAATGGGATTCGAATCCAGGCCATCTGATTCTACCCCCCACTCTTCCTCACCGGCCTCACTACTATTCTCTGCTTTGATGTGTCCCAAAGATACACACTTCTCCCAAGAGATGACGGTGGCCCGAGATGAAAAGGTACATCAGCAACACCTAAACGTACCAGAGATACAGAATAAACTCCCAGGTTTGGTTCTGGTCCAGCGCCTCTACGCAATATGGGCCCTTAAACAAGTCACTTAACCTCTCCGAGTCTGTGTGATCCCAACATTAAAGTGAAGGATCTAGACGAGTCCTTCCAAGTTTAATGTTCTGGGACTAACCCCACTTTTTTGCATCCAACAAGGCTAAAGTTCTAAATTTGCAAGCCTTCTAAGGACTGGCACATTGCCTGCTCAGTGAACAGCTGTCATACTTCTTGCCCAAGCCTATCAAACCCAAGAGAAAATGAGACCAGAAGTCCAAAAGGAGGAGAGAGAAAGCAGGGGCTACTCCAGTCTGAACAAGGGGTGAAAGATTACACTGTTTTTGCAGGCTTGCCTCTCCTTAATCATCTTAGTTTGATCTCCGCAGGGTCAGCAAGAGGCCCTGACATATGGAAAACAGACCAGAGCGAGCTGGCGAACTGCTGCCGCTAGTCAGGTCAGGAAGCCTGCTCAGGAATGTGCGCTGGCTGCTGATGGGGAGCCTGTCACCCAAGGAACAACCTCATGAAATGAGGAGCTAAAAAACAGGAGGCAAACACTGGCACCAAAAATCAGTGTCAGCAAGGCACTTGTGATCTATTTGGAGACTTCCTGGAGAGAAGGGACCCATCTGATTCACCCAGTCCATTCTCTTCCCATCTAGCGTCTATTCAGAATTAAAAAAAAAAACAAAAAAAAAACACACACACACAAAAACACGCTGGCATTTCTGCGTAGAGGCAGTAAGAGACCGCTTTCCAACTTTCATCTGAACAGTTTGTAGAGCTAGCCGGGTGCATGTTTTTATTTCTTACTATATATGCCAGACACCCAAAGGCCAGAGAACATGAGCACATGAATTCCTCAGACAGCTTTTCTCTAGCTGCCAGGGGCTAATGCACTGTCCTGGCGGAAGCCACCCCCATTTGGGAGTCTCAACGCAAGACTGCAAGAGCTGCTTGAGCCCACCTGGCAGCTAGAGATGCTGAATGACCTGAGAAAAAGATAGGGAATGGGTGGTGGCCATTTGTAAACTACTTCCTAGAAAGTAAACTTACAAAAATAACAAAGAGGTAAGACTGAGAGAGTACTTGAAATGAAGAGTTGCCTGCTGTCACTTGGAACTTGGGACTTATAAGATCACCTCTGGAGATTAGGTCTCTTACCCAGAGCTACTTGGGAGGGAAAGCCGTTCCCTCTGCCAAAGCAAACGAGACCCGTCTGGTGCTATTTTCATGCTTTTAAAAGACTTTTTGTCCTAAAATGTACTACAGCAGCAAGCTAAGGCAGCAGTTCCAGTGAGGGTTGGATAAAACACATGACTTTTTTCTACATCAAAAAATCTCAAAAGCGCAAAAGAAAAGAAAAAAGAAAAGAAAGATGGGGAGGGGATTGGGGGGAGGCGAGGGGGGCAGGGAGAATAACTTTTTTTTTTTTAAGAAAATAAACCAACTGGTTTTATTCCTGTAAAATAATCTTAGGTCACATGACTAAGACCAGCCAGCTTTCCACAGAGTAATTTTCTTTTCTTTTTAAAGTGTTCTTACTGTTCCTCACCTTGCATACTTCAAATATACTAGAGCAAGAATATATATCCAGTTGGAGGCCTGAGAACTGAGGCCAGCGTGCACTGGCTAGAACCAATACTTATTGCCAAATCTAACCAAGCCAACACACGCATGTACTATAAAGTTTCCAAATACCAAATAATGAGGCATTTTTGGTCTCTGAGCTCCAGGAATGAACTACACGTTTAATCCCACATGACTCAAAATAACCAAAAAAGGGCCATATCATTTTACTGACCCACACTTGGAACCTGTTTTTGGTGTCACTACTGATCAGTACAGGTCAGGCTACCCACTTATGTGCAAAGCAGGCATCACTAAGGGGCACCAGATTGCTAGGCTGACCACTCTTTTTGTTTCTGCTCCAGCTTTTTCAATTTCCTTCCTGGTTTAGGAGCCGAGGGCTGTCCTGGATCTGTGCTCCATGGTACCAGAATAAAAATGGCATGCCTGCTGCATTCTTCATCTCTGCTTTTATGCTTACTGCTTGTTTTCTTTCTTAAGAGACAGCCTCCTTAGGCCCCGCTGAAGGTAAACCACAGGCACTGTGGCACTGATTGCTGACTGATGAGGCACTGATTGCTGCCTTCCAACTGGCATATGGGTACCAGCCCCCCTTGAGGCTTACCTGACTGCAGATGATTAGTCCTCAAACACCCAATTACCACATCAACCGTTCACTTTTCAATCTCCTTCTGAGCAATTCAGAGTTCAGTAGTCACAAAGTGACTGAAAAATAGTTAACTGGAAATAAGCTTTGGTTTTTGCCCCAAGTAAAAGAAAGGCAAGAAAGGAAACTGAAATGAATTGAAAGATGAGGAAGGAACCCAATATAAAGATGATAAATGACTGTATCCAAATGTCTTAAAGGGGCACCAGAATTACCACAAATGTATAGATGTGGTTTCTAGAGCCACACTTCCTCTAAGAAGGCCTCAGGTTCATCATGTGGTAACTAATCAATCTCTTAAATGTTCACTAATTCTTTTTTTAAAAAAAAGAAATCCAAATCCATTAAGGCCACATTTATCAGGTTTTTCCTAGAGGCCCACGACGGAAACTAACTGCTAATGCACAGTAGACGGGAAGAGAGAGAAAAGAGCTGTATAATAAAAGAATATCTGTTTTCAACCACATCAGTAAACTGATCAGAGAAGTGAGGCCACTAAGGCTTTCTCTCCTGCTACCAAATTCAAAAGTACTACATAGTTACTCTGTAAAGTTTAGAAAATACAGAGAAGCATAAAAAGTCCCCTAGTATCCCACCACTTACAATTAATATTTGAGTATATGCCTCTTAGTCTTGTATACGAGCACATATGGAAGGCACACGTAAAATACATGCATATCCACATTATGTGCCTGGAACTTTATAACAAAAGTGGGGTCATACTGTACATTCTATTTCACAATCTTTTCCATTGAACATTTTTAAATATAAATCTTCTCCTCTTATAAAATGCTATTAAAGAACAGCAATTCTGGGGCACCTGGGTGGCTCAGTCAGTTAAGAGTCTGCCTTTGGCTCAGGTCAGGATCTCAGGTTCCTGGGATCAGGCTTCCCTGCTTAGCGGGGAGCCTGCTTCTCCCTCTCACTCTGCCCACCACTCACCCTGCTTGTGCTCTGTCAAATAAATAAATAAAATCTTAAAAAAAAAAAGACATACTTAATATTCAGACAAGCCTTCCACTGAATGGAGGTACCATACTCAATCAAGTCAATTTAGTCTCTTATTGTTGGACATTTAGCTTGCTTCCAATAGTTCACTATTATAAAGATTACTCTGATAAAACAGCATGCACTTAAAACTCAGCACACTTATAATTCTTTCCTGGGAATAAAATCCTCTAAGTGGAACCAACAGATCAAAGGATAGGCAAAAAAATTATGTGTGCGCGCATGCGTGCGCGTGTGTGTGTATATAATACAATCTGAATTCCAAAGAAATAACATCAACTCGTACAGTGTACTGGGAGTATGTATTTCTCCCAACATCATCTTGTGATCTTTGCCAATTAATTCAACTTCTTGCAAAAAATCCTTACCAAAAGCACATTAAGACATTGTATTTAAGGGGAAAATATCAAACCACCTAAGGAGGATGGAAACAGGTAAAAAAAAGATAACTTGCTTCACTGTAAATCACATCAAAAAGGCTGACAGAGCCAATGATTCTGGCTTCAAGGATTCCAAGATGGTGTTGTTACGTAAAAGGGGTGGGGGGAGAAAAAGATTAATCATAGGACACCTTTTAATTATATCTAAATTTTCCAATTATTCTTTTGAAAGAAAATCAACCTGTCCCCCCCGCCATCAAAAAAGTAGCAGCAGCCACCACCGCCATCACCCATCTTAAGGCCTCACATATTTAGCATTGGGGGTGGAAGGATCTGGCCCATCGAATACGGAGAACGTGAAGAATCACAACCCTACAGGGTTCAAAATGGAACTGTGGGATCCCCGGAAATGGTTTAACAGGCTGAATTTAGCCTATAGAGTTATTATATGGGCTTTCTAACTTCAGACTGGATCAAATGGTATTAGTGCATGCAACAAGGGCTCGTCTGCTTCCCCAGCACCCAGGCTCTTCCTCAGGTGATTAGCCAGTTTTAGTCTTTTAGAAGATCCTTCTCCCGAACTCTTGGCTGTATAGTTGGGTGGGGCTCAAAATGGACTATGTGACTCGGACCCACCTGAGTCTCACATGCCCCTGGCTTCGATCACTGGGTTAGGGATATGCAGGTGACCTCAGCAGACAACAGTAAATCTTAGCACTGAACGTAAAGGAAGCTGGAGCTGCTGTAGTCATCCTGCCACAGAGAGCCACCAGAGAAAATAGTAATCCCTATCAAAGAGTCATTGTAAGGATTAAATGGTCCCTTCTTATCATATAGGTCTCACTTCAAATGTATGTAGGACCCAAGAATGAAATCACTGCCGAGAGACAAAGAAAAGGAATTCTGAAGGTATTATTTGCACCCAGAATCCAACTGTACTACCTAAAGTCAGATCAAAGCCTGAACTCCACAGTTATATGAGCCAATGAATTCCTCTTTTGAATAAACTGGATGTCAGGTTTTCAATCACGAAAGACAGAGTCCCTACTAACACATCGCTATGTCACTCAGATCTTCTCTACTCACAGAGCAAAGAAAGAAGATCTGACGCCTAGGCTGATTCATCATCCAGGACCAATTTACAAGGCCACAATTTCACTCCTTAGCTGAACACCAGCACCAATAATCCCAAACTCGAGCAAACTGTAACATTCTATTGCAACCGGGTAGACCACCAGGATGCCAATTAAAAGCTGGTATGACTAATGAGCAAAAGAACCTTTCCAACTGCAATTTTTACAACCTTCGGCCTCCTTCAGCTAGGCCACAGAGCACTTAAAGCTTCTTTCTTCTGTGGAGTACACACGTTCTGTCCTCTTCACGTTCCCAAGGAGGAACCTCCTCCCAGCACTGACACCACGAGAAAAGCTGTAAAGCAAGAGCTCCTGGAAGTCTCTCTGTGCAATAACAACATGAGCAATCTTCCAGCTGAAACAGGTATTTGATCTAAACCACATCCTATGAAACTGAAAGGCCAGATCTGACCAGAATTTGGCTACCCTCTTGGTTTCAATTACTATTGCTGAAACAATTTCTCTCTGGTTTCAAGCACTAAAGAGCCTATTTAGAAAGTATTCAGGTTTTTAAAACTGTAACAGGAAATGCTTGTGTTTGTGTGCCTTTATTGTAAATACATTCCCTGCAGGTTGAAACTTGAGGCCTCAAGGTTTGGGCTTTATTTTTTTATTTCAAACAGTTACTTATTTCACAAACAGGCACTCATATGGCATGAGGCCAAAGGGCTCATTAACATGTGTAGATAGGCAGATAATTGAATCAAAATAGAGCTCTATACCTGATGGCTGGCAACACGGTCCTAGAAGCTGGGCAAAGACAGACATCTGATGATTCCAGCCCCATTCCTGCCCAATTCCCGCCCTTACTGACCTGCCAAAATTGCTGCCATCAAATGGCCATTGTAGTGCTATCAAAACTGCCCTTCTCTGCTCAGCAGAGAGACTGCTTCTCCCTCTGCCTGCCTCTCTGCCTACTTGTGATCTCTCTCTCTGTCAAATAAATAAATAAAATCTTTGAAAACAAAAAACTCTGCCCTAACAGCTAGGCCCTATTTTCATAAAACCGATTATGAGAAAATCCTAAAATTAAGCAGCAGCACCATAAGCACTTTTGGTCATCAATATCTCTGAAAATCTAAGGATAGCTTTGGACCTAGAATAAACTGTGCATACATGTACACACTCATGCACTCAAATCCTGCATCCAATGCTTGGGGTCTATGAAATTACATGTTAACTCTTCTGAAATGCGTCAGGGTTTTACCTACACTACAACCACGTTCATTCCCCTCGCTCATAACCCAGCTGCAGACACGGCAGCCCCAGGATAGTCTCACCCCTCCTGAGCAGAGCAGGATGCGCTCGGCACGCAGATGACTGCGTGTGGACAGCTTGGCTCTATGTGCTCCCCTCCAAATACTTAATCACCTGTGCCTCAGTTTCCTCAGGAAAATCAAAGGGTCACAGTGAAGAATAAATGGCCTCCTCACATCAGATGGGTCTCTGTTAGAGGTCTGAGAGGTGCTGCCTGGCTGACCAACCTAACGTACATCTCACTCGGGTCCAGCACACTATCTCATTCATTTCTTCCCAGCACATTTCACTTTCTGGAATTCTTGTTAACCTGCTCCCACTACTAAAAGCAAAGTGCCACAGGAGCTTGGACTTTATATTATTCACACCTTCGTCCTGTGCACCTAAGCTATGTCACATAAACAAGTGTTGGATACATATCTGTTGAGTGAATAATAATCACTGTTATTGAGTACTTCTGTACAAGGCACTAGTCTGCATATTTGAAATGTATTAACTCATGACTGAATAAATGATAAGTCCAACTTACTTAGCGCTGTTCCTAGCACAAGTTAGTACTCCATAACCAATAGCCATTTATACCAATTCTAACTATATGATGATATTACCAAATACTCAACAGTAACTGGGGCCGAGCCCTAAGGATGTAAAACTTAACTTTACCTCTCCAGAGCGGCTTCCTAAGGTCCAACTTCTCCTGGACTTCTCCCAGCACTCCTCTACCTTCAGAGAGGAGAAAGTAGGAATTGTCTCCTTGTTCCACTTACTCTCTACCTCATGGGTTCTCAGATAATGTCATACCAACACAGCTTCTTGGCCTGCATATACCACTCCATCTCTCTGCATGCCACAAGCTAAATTTCACCTCAAACCCAGCAAGAGCCAAAGTTACAGGTGAAATGGGAACATGTTCATCCTGTCGTGCCTCTTTTGGACGTGCACCTCAGTCCCTTGGAAAAAGTTCACAGTAATGATGGATATCACTCCAGCCTCTCCTCTTAGCAAGAGAGAAATTCCAGAGTTCATTCAAGCTGTGGCCACGCAGCACTCAAGGAAACTCCAAGGGTTTGCCAATCAGGTGAACTCCAGTGAAAAGCCTTCTGGTGCTGATCTGAACTGCCTCTTCTCTACCTCAGCCAGCTAAGGCATCACACAATTTAAGGTGTTTGGGGATGTGAGGGCAAACCCCAGCAGTTTTTTTCTGAATACTGCATATTGAACCTGAAAGACTCACAGCCAGTTTTATATTTCTATTCCACTGTTATATTTTCTAAAATTTGGTCGGTAACAGAGTGGCTTTTAACTGAGGGCTGAAGCACACACCTCATCAAAGATAATGTAAGACGTGGACCATCAAGGTCCTCCATCTCGTTGGAACCACAGGGGACATTGGACCGTATTTTATATGACAGCAAGAAAAGGCCAAGAACTAAAGTCCTAAGCAGGACCTTCAAAGCCAGATGCATTTGCCAAGAAAGCAAA
This sequence comes from Ailurus styani, assembly GCA_002007465.1. Lineage (NCBI taxonomy): Eukaryota > Metazoa > Chordata > Mammalia > Carnivora > Ailuridae > Ailurus > Ailurus styani. Next base: position 2,526,095 of record LNAC01000228.1, on the reverse strand, counting down.
GGGCAGATTCCACCTCTGCCGGCTGGCAGGCAGACCCACACATTCTGCTTAACCATGTGAAACAGCCAGCTTTTGCTCTCCCCACCCCCAGTTATGATATTTGGGTAGCAACACTGACGACTTTTCTAGGAGAGTGTTTTATAAAAATAGAGTTTCCAATTTTAGGTCTAGAATTGAAAAGAAAAATAGCCAGAATTAGAAATTTGTTTTAACACAATACATTGAAAATTACAAGTTTAAGTGCTGGTTGCTGAGGACAGGGATCACACCACCACATGACTTCTTAGTGAGTCATAAAAAATAGTACAGGCTTGTTTAACAGTGGACACCCACCAGTACTAAGAGTTAAGGAGTCCACTTGTGTCAGATGACAGAAAGCCAACCTGACACCCCACGTTTGTTTCAGCTGTGGCAGGACTGACACAAATGAACTGCAGCAGCAATTTACAATATAGAAATGTTACTAAACGTTTTTTGAGGCTATTCAAAGAGGAAATGTTTGAAACCCTGAATATGACTCATTTTTCAAAAGTTAAATCAGTTTAACAAGGGGAAAAAAAGCCCTCTAAACTACTAACAAATCACGAACTCAAACATTTCTGGATTTCTAATACCTATTCTTGATTAACTTACCTTTGTGTCAAAGCAAAAACCAAGTGCAGGCATTTAACAGCAAGTTGCCACCCTTTCAGTTATGGGACCCACTCTGGTGGAACTAGATGAGAGCAACAAGAATTAATCTTCAGGCCTAGATGGATGCTGTCTTGGTAATAAGACAATAAAGACCTCCCCAAAGGGCTTCTGGGTGCCATAAATTATATAACAAATCCACTTCTGCCAGGCAGCCAGGATTAACTCCTATTCACCCAGGGCACTACTTACTCAGTATCACCAACTGGCTTATCCAAATGAAACAGTCATTATTCACCACTGCCCTTCGAAAAGCACAGCACGTCTCTCACTGCTCATCAGTCTGCTGACACCAGCTACTCATTGCAGGAGAAGCCAACCTAAAACTCTTAAAGACAACTTTGATACTTGTTTTTTCCAGGTCAAAACATTTTTTAAAAACTAGAAACTAGGGCTGCCTGGGTGGCTCAGCTGGTTAAGCGTCTGCCTTTGGCCCTGGTCATGATACCGGCGTCCTGGGATGGAGCCCCATGTTGGGCTCCCTGCTCAGCAGGAGAGTCTGCCTCTCCCTCTCTCTCTGCTCCCCCTCTCCACCCCTCTCCACCCACTGCCTCACTCTCTCTCTCAAAAAAAAACTTAAAAATATATAAATAAATAAATAAAAATAAAAACCAGAAAGTATTTCATTGGTTTCTCCCCGGCTAAGTTCTTCTGACTGAATTTTTTAAGAATTGTCTATTATGACACCTTATTATAATAGACAATTTGTTACTTTTTTTTTTTTTAAGATTTTTTATTTATTCATTTGACACAGAGAGAGAGAGATTACAAGTAGGCAGAGAGGTAGACAGAGAGAGAGAGGAGGAAGCAGGCTCCCCGCCGAGCAGAGAGCCCGATGTGGGCCTCGATCCCAGGACCCTGGGATCATGACCTGAGCCGAAGGCAGCGGCTTTAACCCACTGAGCCACCCAGGCGCCCGACAATTTGTTACTTCTAATATGCATTCAAGGCTTGAATGCATTATATATCCTTTAATCCTCAGGAACATGAACATTCATGGCTCCCAAACAGGTGGTCAATAATAACAAGTCCACAGAAGAGAAGGGACGCTATTATTTCAGTGACTGCATCTTATATTAGAAGTTCCAAGAAAGCAGGGAATGCGTACAGCAACGTGAAAAGGGCTAATTGGCACCTGACAAACATCTTCTAAAGAAGCAAATGTAGGGGCGCCTGGGCAGCTCAGTCAGTTAAGTATCCAACTCTTGATTTCAGCTCAGGTCAGATCTCAGAGTCCTGAGATTATCCTACTTCGGGCTCATGTTCAGCAGCGAGTCTGCTGGGGATTCTTTCCCTTCTCCCTCTGCCCCTCCCCCTGCATGCACTCTCTCTCTCTCTCTGTCTCTCTTAAAATAAATAAACCTTAAAAAAAGTATTTAATGTAAAATAAGCACCTGCTATGTACCAAGTATACTGCAAATCTACCTACATGCATGGTATGAGCCAATTTTACATAATAATGTCCACAAATGCTAACATAAGTTTTACAACGTACTATCCATCATTTTCAAAACATTTTTACACTTAAGCACTAACCCAACGATCATACCCTATGAGGTATTATCATCACCTGAGAAAAGGCACAGAAAGTACCAGTAACTTGCCTAAGGATAAACAGCTAGCAAGTGACAAAGCTAAAATTCTAACCCATGTTCTACTCTTTCTCATAATTAAAGATACTGCTTTTCAAATCTACTCTTTTAAAAATATGAAATTTTAAACTGCCTCTTTCAAAAAAACATATTAAATAAGAGTAGTATTTTGGGGAGCCTGGCCAGGCATGCAACTCTTGATCTCAGGGCTGTAAATTCAAGCCCCACCCATGCTGGGTATAGAGATTACTTAAAAATAAAATCTTTAAAAAAAATTTTTAACAGATTTTATTTATTTGAGACAGAGAGCAAGCAAGCAAGTGTAAGTGGGGTGCGGGGCGGGGAAGGGACAGGGCATTGGGAGAAGGAGAAACAGACTCCCCATTGAGCAGGAAGCTAGACACGGAGCTCAATTCCAGGACCCTGAGACCACCACCTGAACGGAAGGCAGATGCTTAACCGTGTGAGCCACCCAGGTGCCTCCCCAAATTTTTTAAAATAAAACATGAGTAGTTTTTTGTTTGGTATGTATAAGGCTTTATCTAGTCCAGTGTCTTCCAAACTTTAAGCGCAGCCTTCAATGAGAAGTAACGCTTCACTTCCTGACATAATACACATATGTAAATACTCAAAAGTTTCATGAAGCAGTATTTACCCTCATGTCTAAGATTCACTCTGATTTATGCTATTTATTTCCTTTAGTTTGGTTTTTAATTGTTGTTTATGACCCACTTATTACATATGACCAATAGTCAGAAAATCTCAATCTCAAGACCAAACATAAAGGTTCCCTCCCACAGTCTTACTGTACCAGACACAACACTAGGCATTGTACAGTCAGGACAGCAGTTAATCCCCACATCTACCCTATGAGGTTGGTACTACTGTTATACTGATGAAGAAAAAAATCTCAGAAAAAAACCACCTCACTCAAATCCCTACACTGTGGCACAGAGTGAGAAACTCACCAAACAGTCCATCTGCTCCCCCGATTTCCCAGCCTCTTTTCAGTGAGGTGGGGAAATGTGTCTATTTCTGGCCAATGAGCTACAGGCAGATGTGATTCTTATCATTTCTAAGCCTAAGCACAGAGCTGGCATGTGACATCCCAACCATCTTTCCCCCTGCCACAGTGACCAAGACAACACACAATAGTGGGATCTTCATCAGCCTGGGTCTCTGAGTGACTACATGGAACAGGGCACCCTTCAGGCTACTGACCGGTACGGGACATGTAAGCAATCAAGTTTTATCAGATTAAGCCAGACTTTGTAAATTCGTACTCCTGAGGATCTACCCGTCTTCAATAATTGTACAGTTCAGGCCCCTGACACATCTTTACTGCAGCACACTCACAAAGAGATTCCCTACTTCTGGGACTGCTCCCTTCAACCTCTCATGCTATCGCTGGCATGACCTTTCACTCTCTCTCTCTCTCTTTCACTCTCTCTCTCTCTCTCTCTCTCTCTCTCACACACACACACACACACACACACACACCATGTGAATATGCCACGTCCCTACTCAAAAATTATTTAATAGTTCCCCTTCACCTACAAAAGATAATCCAAACTCAGCACAGCATACAAAGAAAGCCCTTTGGAGTTTGGTCTCCACCACTGTCCTTCTCCCCATCCCCTTTACTCCACGTTGCTCAGGCATACTGAAACACCTGCCATTCCCCGACATGCCATGGCTTCTCATGCTTCTGTAGTTCTACACATACTGTTACCTCTACCTGGAATGCCATCTCACTCTCTAGTCTGTGTCTTTTAAGACCAGCTGGGATTTTACCTCCCACAGGACTCCTCTCCTGACTCCTTCAAGCTGACCTAGAGCCTCTCTGCCCCACTCCCCACATCTTCATTTACAGCACTGGTATTTTTTGGTGCTGATTTTACCACAGTTTCTAATTGTTCTGATGTCTATTTTCCTACCACATTGTAAGGTCCTTAAGAATAAGATCCACAGGGTGCCTGGGTGGCTCAGTGGGTTAAAGCCGCTGCCTTCAGCTCAGGTCATGATCCCAGAGTCCTGGGATCGAGGCCCACATCGGGCTCTCTGCTCAGCAGGGAGCCTGCTTCCTCCTCTCTCTCTGCCTGCCTCTCTGCCTACTTGTAATCTCTCTTTCTATGTCAAATGAATAAATAAAATCTTAAAAAAAAAAAAAAAAAGAATAAGATCCACAAGGGCGCCTGGGTGGTTCAGTGGGTTAAAGCCTCTGCCTTCGGCTCAGGTCATGATCTCAGGATTCTGGGATCGAGCCCCGCATCGGGCTTTCTGCTCAGCAGGGCGCCTGCTTCCTCCTCTCTCTCTGCCTACTTGTAATCTCTGTCATATAAATAAATAAAATCTTAAAAAAAAAAAAAAAGGAATAAGATCCACAAAAGGCGCTCAAATGTATTGGCATGAATAGCTGGCAACCCATAAACACATTTTTCCTGAAACACTGTGTATCCAACCTGAGAGTCAGTCCGCAAGAGAAATTCAGACTACACACACTTCACTTTGAATACAATGGTGAAAACATCAAATCTGGAGGCCAAATTTTCCTAGGTTACAAGGCTAGTTTGGGGTTTCATAAGTTCCCTATGAATGCTCCACATTCCGTGTGGGAAAGCTGGTCCCCTGCTCAAATGCATCTAATTTGAAAACTACATAGCCTGGTTCCTCTTAGAAAATATCTTGTATTTGTTTGGAAATCGAGAGTGCTATTAAAAGTGTGTTTTTAAAAGTTTTGTTCTGTTAAGCTGCTACTGTAATCAAAAGCTTTTTTGCTTAAGCAGTCTGAGTCACAAGCACTAAATGCTACAGACCTGCAGAACTCGGGTGTTGAGTGAGTCAACTTAAGCATTGTATGCAAATAGTAAAGCTACAAATCAGAAAGAGGAGGAACTTAGGCCAAACTACTTAGAGGGAAGGAAAAACTGTATCCTTCCAAATGGGGAAAAGGCAACTGTAAAGATTTTTTACCTGTTGCATAACATTATTCTGGTTCTTTGACTAGGGAGGTTTAAAGTTAAGAGTTAAAATCTTTGATTACACATTTGTGTATTTTTACTTGCAGTTACCACGAAAGTTCAAGTTTACTACAAGATTTAAAATGTTAGTCTACCATGAGAAGACCAAAGTGGTCTTACTCCAATAAGTGCTGAAAACATGGAAGAATGGCTTGAAAAGGTTTTGAACTCTACCACTATGTTTGTACATCTTTCATTCTGACTCTAAATTACATTTTATCTTTTTAAATGTGTGGTCTTGAATGCTTACACTTCTGTAGAAATTATCCTACCATGGAGATAATTATTTGTACAACTGGGGAAGAATAGTTTCTCATGTGGCTCTCATCTTTAAAGGCCCAAAGACTCAGCGGCCTGCAAGAAATCTTAACCAAGGCTCAACTGATCCAATGGCAATTTTCCAAGACGAGAAGGAAAAAAACAACCCCCTCTAGCTTTGCAAACCCTAGTCTAGAGACCAAGGGCAAATGTCACAAGCCCCCTCCAGCCCCTTTCAGAATTTCCCCAGACTCATCACCAGTTATCTATAAATCATAACTAAACTCTGCGCCAAGGGAAATGGACTCCGGAAGATATCTACTCTGAGTAAGGTGGTCTTGTGAATCTGCACAAAGGATGAATGTCATACATGTCATGAAACAGATTTTAGTGGGAAAAGAGATTTTTTAATACTGCAAAATATAGGCCTGAGTAAAGGCTTTCTGCCCTTTTCCACTGTGCCAAATACCACAAGTCACCACTTCTCTCAGGAGACAAGGCAGTATGAATGACAAAACCAAAATTTACAAAGTGTGAGGGCTTGTGGCTTGGAACATTAGATTTCACCTCAGTTGGGAAACATCTGAGAGTTACTCATTATGAAATCAAGTAGAAACTCTGTATTAAATAAATGAAGGAGAAAAATAATCTTGGGCTATATCGTTGTCACCATTTTGCTCTATTTGACCTCATCTTGACTAGATAATACATAGCACAGAAAGATAACAGACATGGAACCAACTTTATAACAATTTTTAAAAATTATAATTTGAAACACTAAACAATTTATTATACAGAACTATACCAGACACATGGGCCTTTATGAAGTAATTATAGAACAAAATCACCTGCAGAATACAGGCCAACAACCAAAGTAGATAATGAAAGATGACAGTGTGAAGGTATACAGAAAATGTCAAGGGAACATGGGTAATTACGGTTAAAAAAACAAAAAACAAAAAAACTCAAGTAACCATAGACTATATCTGAAAGCAACTTTCTTGGCTCCTCTTACACAATCAAGATTTCAGTTTTATTCTGGGGTTTTACTTAAAAAGAAAGTACCTCCTACAATAGTTTTATTTCATTTCTACCACTGTTCGTTTAACTTCTCAAGACCCCCACTATACTCAGTTATGAGCAATATTACAGAAAGTGAAATGAAAATTTTATTTTATTATTTTTTTAAAGATTTTATTTATTTGTCAGAGACAGAGCACACAAGCACAAGCAGGGGGAGCTGCAGGCAGAACGAGAAGCAGGCTCCCTGCTGAGCAAGGATTTCCCAATGCAGGACTCCATGGATCCCAGGACTCTGGGATCATGACCTGAGCTGCAGACAGACACTTAACCAACTGGGCCACCTGGGCGTCCCCTGAAATGAAATTTAAGTAGTTTGCCTTGGTGTTTAACTTCATTTTAGGGCACGTGTCACACTGTATCTTTAAAGAAGTTACCAGCAGAAAGTAACATACCAGGCATTAAGATAGGGCAGAGCCCCTGCCTTCCAGAACCTAGAATACAAGCACTGTCATGCATTCAAGAGAGAGGTTTGGCCAAAAAAGAGAGAAAATGGATTGGCATTCACAGGTCAACAGAACAGAACCCTAGCTGCTTCCATGAGGAGTCCTAACCCCAAAGAGTGAAAGGGACATAAGATCAATCCAAGTTGTAGGAAAACTGTTTTGGGTGAAAGAGGAAGCAATACTACTCATTTTTTATTTTAAAAAAAAAAAGGGCGCCTGGGTGGCTCAGTGGGTTAAAGCCTCTGCTTTCGGCTCAGGTCATGATCTCAGGGTCCTGGGATCGAGGCCCGCGTCGGGCTCTCTGCTCAGCGGGGAGCCTGCTTCCCCCTCTCTCTCTGCCTGTCTCTCTGCCTCCTTGTGATCTCTCTCCCTCTGTAAAATAAATAAATAAAATCTTAAAAAAAAAAAGTGCTTTAAAAAAAATAATAAAGAAAGAAAGAAAGAAAGAAGCCATCACTACCAACATCTACAATATTTTAAATTCTACACCATTTACTTATGGGTATCTTCACCATGAATGCAGAAATAGAAAGCAGTCAATTTGCTTGAATGAGGCAAGTCTTTAAATCCACCCAAATTTGGAACTGCTTACCATGTCCATCACCACAGGACTTCATGCAGGTGTAGTACTTCAGAATTACTGAACCTCAGAAATTCCAAATTTCAGCCTTTTCCAGACAACTTTTATGATCTTCCATATACATTTACCATTCCAACTATTGTTCCCCCAATATTTTTCTTAAAAGCTTCAAAAAAAAGGGGGCACCTGGGTGGCTCAGTTGTTAGGCGTCTGCCTTCGCCTCAGTCATGATCCCAGGGTCCTGGGATCGAGCCCCACATCAGGCTCCCTACTCGGTGGGAAGCCTGCCTCTCTCTCTCCCACTTTCCCTGCTTGTATTCCCTCTCTTGCTGACTCTCTCTGTCAAATAAATAAAATCTTAAAAAAAAAATCATATCCACTTTAACGTCATCCTAAGCAACACTATCCATGAAGATAAAGGTCTGACATGCAAGTTACATTTTCATTAATATACATTAAAATACAGAACTAGTAAAAGGGACTCATCCATGTACCACTGAAAATCACTGTACCATCAATAGTACAAAAAACACTCTTGAATGCTCATTTCAGCAGCAGATACACTAGAAATGTGACCAATGCCACACTTTAAGAAATAGTGATTTAGTCTCAAATCCTGTGCCACAGTTAAGGAAACAGACTCAAAAAGGGGCTGTAATTTGACCAAAGTCATACAGTAACTGATGGCAGAGGCCTGACTAGGATCTAAACTTAATCCAGTGGTGGTCCCACCAGAGTACAATCTCCAGATGGTTGAGTGACTGGAAGAATTAGAGACTGACCTCGAGGGAGTTCACCAACAAGTGAACCTCAAGCATCTGGTAAGCCCTTTATCAGTATACCTGAGCTTTTCACTGTCTCTAAGACCACACACACAACATGGTACTTGCCAGCTGACTCTCAGGTTTTCTGCACCGGCTAAAATAAATTCATGGTTTCCCTCCCAAAGTCTCATGTAGTTTTGCCCAACTCAGTGAACCTTAAGGTCTACTGCAAAAGATAAAAAGTCTCCTCGATCAGTTTCCCATTTTTTGGTTCAACACTACCTTTGCTACAGAGCCCTGGTCCCCATTGCTCATACATGCTCTATAGAGTTTCAGGAAGATTTTCCATCTCTTGATTTTAGGCCAGCTCTGGAAACAGGCTGGAAGTTTCCATCACAGAGTCACTCCTATACTTCCCAGATACCCAGAGCAGGTTTTATTTTCAAGTGATAGATAACCTGTGTCTACTGTGTGCTCAGCAATGTTTTAGACGCAGTCTCACACAATCGCCCTATAAAAGTAAAATGACAGAGTTCCTGGCTCCCTGGGAGTTGCCAACCCAGGTGAGCTTAGCTATGTATGCATGTAGCTAATAACAGCTGATGTTCTTAGATGTTTATATATATGCCAGGCACTGTGCCATATCCTTCTTATTGAATCTTCACAACTATTTACTGTGATTATCCCCCCATTATACATGAAGAAGATAAAAATGAGACTTAGAGATGTTAAGTAGTTCATCCCAGATCAAATTGTAAGAAGGTGGTCAAGTTCAGACTCAAACCCAGACTGACTAGGCTGATGCTCTTAACCAGTGCCCTATCTTTTTAAAGTCACACTGAAAGGAAACATGAATTCTGCATATTTGATATCTTATTAAGTGAGCCCATTTCTTACACTAGGGAAGTCTAGAGCTAGAGCACCTGTGAAGTTCAAGAAACTGTAACACATTCTGGGAATGCCATTTCATACCGACTGAGGGATGAATTGGTTCTTTTGTAATCTGAAGCTATTCAGTTTGCACTTTAACAAAAAACTCCCTCAAATTAACAGTAAATGCATATTGTTACTTATCACCTAAATCAACTTTAGATAAGTTTATTCCATTACTACTTATGGAGTACTAATGTATTAATTAAGAAATACATTTGAAAAAAAATATAGCTATATATATATTTGGTCTTTGTCCCCAGTTTGTGCCAGCTCCTAAAACTCCTGGTATGTCCTTACTGATAGAAGTGTCCTTTGTTAATTCATAAAGATCCCATGCTGGACCACACTGGAGTTTATGCTAATGAGGTGACTCAAGGACGGCCCTTGGATAGCTTCAAGACAGAGGCTGGCCACACCAGAATGACCAGGCACTTGATTAGAAGGTTGGAACTTTTAGTCCCATCTCTAGACCACAGGGGAGGGGAGAGGAGGGCGGCTAGAGTTTAAACACCAGGCCAATGATTGGATCAATTATGCCTACCTAAAGGGGCTCAACTAAAACTAAAACCAGGTCAGAGGAGCTCCAGGGTTGGTGAACATAATGATGTGCTGGGAGCCTGGCATGCCCAGAGGGGACATGGATGCTGTGCCAATTCATATCTTGTCCCATGCATCTCTTCCAATTGGCTGTTCCTGAGTTGTATCCTTTATAATGAAACTATAATCCTAAATACACTTTCCCCAGTTCTGTGAGTCATATGTTCTGGTCATATGAACTTGGGGGAGGGTGGCTGTGAGGAACCCCAAATTTGTAGTCTGCCAGGCAGAAGTGCAGGTACCTTGAGGCTACCTGATACTTGTGGCTGGTATCTAAAGTGGGGGAATCTTATGAGAGTGAGTCATTAACTTGTGGGGTATGCACTAACTCCAGGCAGTTTGTGACAGAATTGAATTGCTGGACACTCAGGTGGTGTCCGAGAGTTGCTGTTGGAACAACATAATTAATAACCACAGAAAAAGAGGTCCACATTAAAACCAATTAAACTGGTGGCTCAGAAACCACTTCCCAGCTTGATCTAATCATTAAATCTACAGCTGTCACCAATTCAGAGCACTGCTTGCCATTTTCAGCCAAGTAGGAAATCTGGCTCTATGGACAGACCCACAAGTACCTGGTAGAATAAAATTTCTTTTAAGAGAAAGGACTTACGGGGGCGCCTGGGTGGCTCAGTGGGTTAAAGCCTCTGCCTTCAGCTCAGGTCATGATCTCAGGGTCCTGGGATCGAGCCCCGAATCTGGCTCCCTGCTTGGCGGGGAGCCTGCTTCCTCCTCTCTCTCTGCCTGCCTCTCTGCCTACTTGTGATCTCTGTCAAATAAATAAATAAATAAAATCTTTTAAAAATAATAAAAAATAAAAATAAAACCTTTAAAAAAAAGAGAAAGGACTTATGAACTAATTTGATCAGCTAAAGAAAACATGGAATGTTGTAGAAATGTGAACTAAAAAATGATTACTCTTAATAATTTTAAGTTGTAATTTATTCTACATTTATTATAGTCTCCATGAGAGAATCAGGAATTACTTCAATAGTCTACATGTAACTGTTCCCTTTGGATAGTAGGCATTGTTAAATGACAATGACCATCACCCAATACTTGCTTCATTATGAACTTTTATCCAAACTCTAATGTGCCCAGGGACATCACATTCTCTCTTGTTTACCAACTTCTGATTTGTCAAAAGTAAAATCAAAAGAGACAGAGATCTCAAAAAACTTAGGCCAGCACTCCGCAAGCAATCTCTAAGACCAATCTGGTCAAATCTGATACTGCATCCTGGCATTCAGCCCTCTCCATCAGAAACACACTTTCCAGTAATGGGAAAGAACACTTGTGGTCACAGCCCTGGTCAGGGCCACTGCATCACCCAACTCCACAGGACCTTCGTCCCCCTCCTTGTGGACGGTGTTCCCTGGAGCTGGGCAATCTTGTGGGCCTGCTCCCTCCCTCTTCACTCTTTCCCCAGCAAGTGCCATTGTTAACATTTTCTACCCTTTCCCAGCTGGACCACTGATGGGCATTTCTCTTCACCCTCTATTACCCAGCCCACTAACACCACTCCCACCCGCCCCTGCCATCCTACATATCCTCCTCCCCCACAACTGAACCCACCTAAATGCCTTTAGAAGTTTTTATGCTTTTCTCTTACATAAAATGTTAGGAAACCCCCAAGCAAAATTCGCCTTACCACAGATAGGCATCAGCTGTAAACCAACTGTTCTGAGTAAATGACTGAACCAGGACTCGTTATTTCAAAGAAAAACTAATTTACTAGGAGTAAAGGAACTCTAAGAATAGAATGGAAACATTCTTAAAAATGGACACAGAGCATTCATTCTATCACTTCTTGCTCTTGAATTCCACTCACTTAGGAGAAAGAAAATGTCACTGAAATTGAGAAAAATGTCTCCTCTGAGGACCTGGGACTTTCAGCATGTTCATGATCCCAACACCCAGAACCCATGCTAGTAGAGCGCCAGCACCCTCACTGCAGTGGTATTGCTAACCTTCTCCTTCTGTTTAAAGAGCAGCCACTAGCTGGGGCACCTTGGTGGCTCAGTGGGTTAAGCGTCCAACTCTTGGTTTCAGCTCAGGTCATGATTTCATGGGTCCATTGCACTCAGTGGGGAGTTTCTTGAAGATCCTCTCCCTCTGCCCCTCTCCCCACTTGTGCATACACATGCACATGTTTTCTCTCTCAAGTAAATAAATCTTTTTTTTTAAGATTTTATTTATTTATTTGACAGAGAGAGAGACAGCAAGAGAGGGAACACAAGCAGTGGGAGAGGAAGAAGCAGGCTTGCCACTGAGCAGGGAGCCTGATTCGGGGCTGGATCCCAGGATTCTAGGATCATGACCTGAGCCGAAGGCAGATGCTTAAGAAATGACCCACCCAGGCGCCCCTAAATAAATAAATCTTTTAAAAAAAGTTTTGTTTTTTTTAATAAAGAGCAGCCACTAGCTGGGGCACCTGTATGGCTCAGTTAAGCATCCAACTCACTTTTTTAAAAATATATTTTAAGATTTTATTTACTTATTTGTCAGAGTGAGAGAGAATGAGCCCGAGCAGGGGGAGGAGCAGGCAGAGGGAGCCTGATGTGGGATTCGATCCCAGGACCCTGAGATCACTACCTGAACAGAAGGCAGACATTTAACTAACTGAGGCACCCTAGCATCCAACTCTTGATTGCAGCTCAGGCCATGATCTCAGGGTCATGAGACGGAGCCCCATGTCTGGCTCAGTACTCAGCAGGGAGCTCACTAGAGACTCTCCTTCTCCCTCTTCCTTTCCCCCTGACCCCCCCAAAAAATAATAAAGAGCAGCCACTAGGTAATCATCAAGTAGATATAAAGCAACAGTTTAAATGAACACAAATTTGTTTCACCAAAAAAAATAAAATAAAGGAGGGGGGGATATGGCCATTATAGTTATTTCCCAGAGCTATTCTAAAACTGTTCTGTCAATGCAAAGAGCCAGGTTTTCCTGTTCAGATTCCAGGGCAGGTCACTGGGAAAGGAAGTAATCTGTTCAGCATTTTGCATAGGTATTCTCTGCAGCATGCCTGCTAACTTATCTTAAAAAATTAGAGTGATAAAGTCTCAATTCCTATTTGAAAGTACTATTGTCACTTTCAGAAACATTCTGAGGATATAAGGCCAGCTACTTACTAGTGCCATTACTCATTTATAACCTCATTTCACATATGCTTCAAAAGTGGTTATAAGGAGTCTTCTCTGAAAGAACAGGAGTTTGTGACAAAATGTTTGAGAAAAGAACCACGGATATATAAAAGACCAAATAACAAGGATTCCAATTAAACAGAAACAAAGTGCCTACAAGGATGTGTATGAGGCAGTGTAAATGAGAAAACAAAATTAGTACGGAGAAAACCCGATTCTATCTAGTTCTGTAGTTGCCAGTACTTTGCACTGTAACTTTAAGCAACTTTATTATAACCTTTCTAGATTTCCATTTCCCTACTAAATCTGTTTTCAGTCTCAGAACATTTTGTTTGATTGAAATCTTCTGGGGAAGCCCAATATAACAGAATGTTAAAGTTAACTTTCAGAGTGAAACATAGTGGGGTGAAATGGGAAGAAGACAGCAAAACCCCCTCATTCCACCACAATGTACTCCAGCAATGACCTGCAAGAGGGTTCCATATAACCCAGTATGAAAAAACACCACACCAGATATTCTAAGGTTCTTTGAGGGTCTTTTTCCTGCTTCTTCCTAAACTGAAGGAAGAGGAATGAACTGTATCCAATATAGTAATGCTAAGACTTGAGTCTTGTTCAGAATCAGAATTACCATCACACACCAACCCACCTTAAATAGACACAGTAGAGTCCAAACCCTTCATCAACCAAGAGCTAAAAGCTATAACCAAACTCTGTAGTCCTGATAGGATGGAAACAATCTATTAATAAAATAAGGGGGCAAGTCTTTCCAGCCCACTGCCTCCTGGAAAGACAGGCAAGGACTGGGGCAGTGGCTACAAAAGATGCGAAACGTGCTCCAAAAAACAAGAAGTCCTGTGAGGTTTGCTATCCAAGATTCTCTGTCAGTCGTCATATCTGATCTGGATTTACAGGCCTCAGTGACAGAATTATTTCCAGTCCCGGGATCCTCAGGCCGAGCCCTCCAGCAGGGCAGAACAGGAACAGAGATGATGTTTCCTAAAGCGCTGCAATCTAAGCTTCCACACTGCAATTCAGCCCCAAAACCAACAATATAGCACAGCTCATGGGACAGTCCCAAGCAAAGCCACGCCCTCATCATTAACATGATGCCTACCTTTCCACACTCAGATTGCTACCAGGGCACTGGCCACGGGTAGCTTATTTTACCACAACAAGGGCTAATCGCCCCAAGAAGTGACTTACTGAGTTTCTCTATTCTGATGTATGGTATTTAAATAAAGTTTCATTCACACACATCTTAAAGATTCTTTGGGACTCTCCCCCTCCCATTATTTTCTTTCTGGCATATCATGACTTCAAAGAATTAGAGTTTGAGTCACTTCCAACCTTCTCTCTCATCATTTTGCTAAATTAATATGTTGAGTTCTAGTTTGCAATCACTCATTAATTAAATGGTCAGGTGCTACGGTAATCTTGTTCCCCCCAAAAGAAACAGGACCCTCCATCACCTAGAAAAACAGACCAGTGAAACTAGATTTGAATTGAAAGACACGAATTCAAACACCCTGGTCCACTGTGCAAAGAGCTTCAGAACACCTTTTAACATTTAGGGAGAATTGGTCCTGGTTCACTGGTATCAACATCTGTAAACAGACACAAAGAGGTAATTGTAAGTTATCAAGAGCTGGGGAAATAGGAGTTACCAAGTAATCACCATTGTTTTGATCTGAGTTACCACATCTTCATCTCAAAACAACTGGCTGCTAGTGTACAATTAACTCTCCTTACTGCAGCAGAGACATCAAAACAGTAGCCATATCAGATTAATTTTAAGTCACCTAATGCAATACAGAATATCACAACTCCAAGAGTAAGTGGCAACAACTGGCTCCCTAGCTTACCCGCCTTTCAGAGGAGTGTCCCAAAGCCCCCAAAGTTTAAGAAAGAAACTGGGGGCGCCTCGGTAGCTCAGTGGGTTAGGCATCTGCCTTCGGCTCAGGTCATGATCTCAGGGTCCTGGGATCAAGGCCCGAATCGGGCTCCCTGCTCAGCGGGGAGCCTGCTTCCTCCTCTCTCTCTGCCTGCCTCTCTGCCTACTTGTGATCTCTCTCCCTCTCTGTCAAATAAATAAATAAAATCTTTAAAAAGAAAGAAAGAAAGAAAGAAAGAAAGAAAGAAAGAAAGAAAGAAAGATCAACTGGTACCCTATATTAAAAGGCCAGCTCAGCTCCAAGACTCCAAATTCATTTATATTTGTGGATTTTTTTCCCCAAACACAATCAGTGGCCAACGTAGGAGTCAGTGGCTTCTCCCTGTGTTCAAGTCCCCTCCTACCCATCCACCCCCTTTCAGAAATTAGAAAAAAGCCACCAGTCTCCAAACTGGCTAATGAAATTTCAGACTACAGGATATTTTCATACTTGCATTATAATAAACCATTGAAATGAAGATGAATAGTGGACATCTTAATAACCCACTGGCTAGAGCAATGAAGTCCAGCGTTAGCATACAAAGTCCAAAATTCTTTAACCTAAACCAAAGCCCAGTATATATATGTTATATATATTTCATTCTTAGTTCTCCATTCCTTTGTGTTATTCTGCAGTATGGAGAGTGGCGTCTATTGTTTGCCTGGTCCTAGCTGTTCACTTTAGTCACTAGCTTGCTAACTAAAAGACTTTCCATTTGTATTTGGGTCGGAATTCAGTAATTCAGTACCAGGCTCTATTCCACTCCCTTCATTACCCTCAGGATTGCCCAGCGAGCTCTATTCAAGTTAGTTCTCACAACCCATCTACCAATGCTACTAAAATACAAGAACTTAAAACAGGTGACAGGTCCTCAATTTCTGATTTGTTTTTCTCCGAACACTTGAAGGTTTTATTTAGCATTTCTAATACCGACTTTACTACAAATAGCCCAAGCAACATTTAAGTCTCTCAACCACATGGCTCAAAGGGCCAATTCACTCAAAGAACACACTAGTCACTGTTGTGGGGTTCAAAAGAAGAAAACAGTGTATTCTTTCTGTTTCGGCCCACTGTGACATGGCAGAAGAAGGCCAAATCAAGGAGGAGTCCTGACTGGGCTTCTCAAGTGGACAATCTGGTCAAGGTGAGGCTGAAAAGCAGCTGACTATTGGAGATGAATGGCTCCAACAGAAGGCAAAAGGAGGTTACATCCTGTGGTTACATGCCAGCCCAAAGATGCCGACATAATGGGACTGGGCCCACAATGGTCATTTATCTAATGTAATCCACTGACTGAACTTTTAGCACCAAGCTACACCTCAGCTGAGTGTTATTAGGCACCAGGCAGACCAGACAAGAATGGAAATATTGCAACATAAAACCTGCCTCCCTACAAAAAAAAACTTGAAACTTAGATCCTGATGGACATCTTTGTAGACCAACAGGGGTATGTTACTATCACTTGCCCAATCTTCAACCCTAAAGTCATAAATGGCTGGAAACTAAGGAGGATTCATATATTAGAAGATATGTAGGGTACTTGTTATGCAATTTTAAATAGCAGCATATAAGACAAAATACTGTAAGGAAAATAAGTGTGCTCTCAATTGAACATTCTGTTGAATTCTGAACACAGCTTGACATTTATCTGCCAGAAAAGACCCAGGTGACCACAGCTGCCTCACCTCCTCTCCCACACTCAGCAAAGTGATTTTTTTTTTAATTAACATATAATGTATTATTTGCTTCAGGGGTACAGGTCTGTGATTCATCAGTCTTACACAATTCACAGCACTATAGCACATACCCTCCCCAATGTCCATAACCCAGCCACCCTATCCCTCCCCTCCCACTCCCCAGCAACCCTCAGTTTGTTTCCTGAGATTAAGAGTCTCTCATGGTTTGTCTCCCTCCCCGGTTCCATCTTGTTTCATTTTTTTTCCCTCCCTGCCCCCAACAATCCCCTGCCCTGCCTCTCAAATTCCGCATATCAGAGAGATCATATAATAATTGGGTGAATTTTTTTAATTGCAATAGTAAAACAGTACCTGCAAAATAGTAAGCGATAATACTCTAGGAAAAGAAACAGAATTGATCAAAAAGGAGCATCGCTTTCTATTTCCTTCTTCTTACTCTTATTTTGCCTACCTATTCTCAGCCCAGCCTCCACCTCTCTGACCTAGACTTTTTCATTTCCTCTTTGCTCACTAGGCTCTGGCTGTTACTGCCTCCCCTTTCCTGTTCTCCCTCACCTCCCTACACCCTCTCCACCCCACCCCTGTCTTCCCAAACCCTAGAACTAACCAAAGTCACCCCCTTCAGTTTCTGCACTAGCTAGTCCCTGAACCTGGAAGGCTCTTCTGTATCTGCATGGCTGGCTTCATTTTATTTAAAGCTCAACTTAAGTGTCACCTCCTCAGGTCTTCTTTGACTGCATCCCAATCGGACATTTTCTGTCACATCACTTTTTCTTCAGCACTTATCAAAATCTGATTTATATGCTTATTTCTTCTGTCCCCACACACTCTGGTGTAAGCTCCATGAGAGCTCAGACCTTATGCTTGCATTCACCTTTGTCCACCCAGGGCCCAAAATAATGGCTAACACTTACTAGCTAGTCAATAATGCTTGTTGAATGAATGAATTTTGGACTTTTTATTCAATGGTTCCAAAGCAATTAAGGTGAGAACAGTAGTCATTCTTTTGTTACAGTTCTGTGAAATATCTAAACATGCTGTTATGTGTACAATCAAATCATTAAATATTGTTTTATCAGGCCTGAAAGCACTGATGAGTAGGACGGGATCCGTTACAATTCTTATAGCAATACACATATAAACTCAGTTATAGAGGGCCAGGATTTATGGACATGCCCTAATCAAAGGATCCCTAAAATTCAGGCACTATCTCTTAAAGTTCTTCAAAAAACACAGTTCCACATTCAACAGAGGACTTCCAAAGAAAATATCAACACCAAAATAGGAATCATTACATTTCCCTCTAAAATTCCTAAAACAACCTAAAAGAGTAGTACTTTGTGATTTTTTTTAAACCAACAGAACATCTATAAAGAGATCTTTCTAATCATTCTCTGCTTTCTTCAAATAATTTTTCCATTATTGGTTTGTAATCTTCTTTAAAACAGATCACATTTTCTTATTTAAGTCCATCTATACGCAGTCAGCTAAATAAACAAACAGAAATCAGCACAAGCCAAATGTGTCACTGAAGACTTGTGTGCCCCACAGAAACAGAGAAAAAGATAAAAGAGCTATTGTCCAATTGCAGAAACAAAAAAGTAATATAGGGTTTTCTGTTCTCTGAAGTGCATCATGAAGTGTGGGTGGAGAGAAACACAGAAATCCAGAATTAGCCTAACATCAAATCATTTTGGAAAGAGTTGACAACATGTAAATTCCTCACACATAAAGTATTTAGAACAAGAGACTTTGATTCCTGGACTATGATGCCATTTAGGAATCCTTGCAAGGGCTTTGGAATTCCAGTATTCATAGGAGAAAATGCTCATCTTAATTTGGAACTACCAGGCATTGAGAGGTACTCCCAATGTGACACAGCCTGTAACTGAAGTATTACAAAGCTTGCAGTAAGATCTGGGAAAGAGGCTGAACACCAAATTCAAAAGAGGTAACCAAGGTACCAAGTGCCATCAAGGAAAAAAAAAAACCCCAAAAACCAAAAAACACCATGATTACCACCTAGCCACAGAAAACTGAGGTGGAAACGAGGGGTGTATATGGGGGAAGATAAGGGGTGAAGGAGAATGGAAAAAAACAATACATTTGTCACCCCGACCCACTTCCTATACAGGATACTGGCAAAGCTTCCAGCCCCATTACCTCAGGCACAGATGGTTATCGTTTATAGCAAAGGTGCACAGAAAGGCCTTCAGGTCTGAGCCCCTTAATTCCAGGGCTGTTAATGATTAAAGAGAAGGATGGGGGTGGGGAGGAAAATGAGGGAGGAGGGAGCTGGAGATTCACCCACTACCTCCCGCTTGGATTCCTACCTCACAGTGCTTACCCGGACCATAGGACCAGAGCCTGCACCCTCGCCAGGGCAGCTCCGGCCCCCAGAACCCCAGGCCTGGGGTGAGGGGTGCTGGCGGTAGGGAGGCAGGGACAGTAGGTAAGTTTTCTTGAGCGCTGCGGCTGACACGCCACAGGCTCCCCTCACAGCCTCTTCTTCCAAAGCGACCAGTCCAGACAAGGAGCTGATTTCCACTCCTCCCCTTCCACCCCCTTTTCTCGAAGGTACCCAACCCCCGCCCCTTCATCTCTCAATGCTCCCCGCTTTTCCTCAACCCCCCCCAAACTCACAGCTGCTCCAGAGGTTCCTCCAGTCAAACCCTTTCTGGAAACGACGGCGGCCCGGCGGGTCCAAACCACCTACCATCCCCGCTCGCGTTTCCAGGCTCCCTACCCGCGCTGCCGCCGCCTCTTCTTCCACCACTGCCGCCGCCTCCTCTTCAGCTGCGGCCCACCGGCGGCGGCCGCCCCCAAGCCCCGCCCCCTCCATCGCCTCCTGCATCATCACTTCCGGTAACCCCGCAGGCCGCCCGCTCCAGGAGGCAGAATAGAAGAGGGGCGGGGAGGAACGGGTGGAAGAGTGCGTCACGACGTACGCAAAGACGTACGAAGCCATAGCCAAGTAAGGGCAAAGACCTAGCGACGCGGAGGGAGGGCTAGGAGGAGCTGGGCTGGACCAATTTTTTGGCTGGAGTAGGGGGGGAAGGCTAACGAAAGGGGTAAAGGGACACTAGGGAGAGGATGAAGTTGGCTCTCTTGTTGCGTATACGGCGGAAGGTGGGCTAGACTATAAAGTTTAAGGGAAACTCGAGACTACCTCTGACCTGGAACTAGTGCTCCCACAGAAGTCCTCCCGGTGGTTTAGTCCGGTCTGGTCTACCGGACCTGCCCGACCACCGTCGGCCGCGGCTCAGCTAAGCTCCCGGCACCGCCTCCTCCTAGCCCGCGGTAGGCTGCGGCGCTTCTGTGGGTGGGGGAAGGCAGGCCTGACGCAGAGTGAGTGTAGGGGATGGAGGCGCTGACTCCTGGCGCGGGAGACTGGGGGAAGGGGTTGGCTCCCCAGGGGCAAGGATGGGGTGGGGGCGGGGGTGCGACGTTGCTAGGAGACGTGCTTGTGTGACCCCAGCCTCGCGAGGGCGGCTCGGTGTCATCGCCACTGGCCTCGGGAACCTGCCAAGGGAAGCGGCCCGAGGGCCAGGAGTCGGAGGCCTGTTGTGGGGACGCTGAGGTGCCGGTTGGGCCCATCTGAGACTTTTCTGAGTCCTTGGGATCCCTGAATATACATGGGAGATTAATAGGGGCAGTTACGGGAGCGAAAGGCGTCAGGCTGGGGAAAGTTGACCCAAATGAGGCCCCGTAGAGACTACGGAGGCTTCTTAGGGTAGTGCGAACCTGTTTTTTATTTCCTCGGTTCACAATCGAGAAGAAGACGGAGGCCTTGCTCCGTGACCTTTTATTCGAGTCCAGAAGAAAGTTAAAATGTAAATCAATAAGGAAGATATCAGCAGGTGCCTCATGCCCCCTAAGACCGTAATACCGGGGGAAGTGGTAGAAGATGGGGGGGAGGGTCACTAACTCGGGTAAGGCTCTTCAGGCAAGGCCAGGTTTCGTAGAGATGCGAGAAAAGGGAGAAGCTAGGGAATGGACTTTATAGGTGGAGAAAAGAGCCAACGGGAAGAGTACAGAGGAAGGCCAGGTGGCTGGAACTGAAAGAACAAGGGCCAAAGTGGTCTGTGATGGAGAAATGGCAGGGCCTGGTCAAGCATAGCATTTTAGCCCAAGGTAAGGGTTTGGCTGTTATGTTACCTGAGGGTTTTGAGAAGGGGAGTCACTTGATTTACATTTTTAAAAAACCCCTTGGCTGCTAGATAGAGAAGGGTAGACGTGGTCACACCTGTTAGGAGGCTGCTGCAGTAGGCCAAGGGAGAGATGGGTAGTGGCAGTGGAAATGCAGATAATTAAATTCATAGTGCATTTTGAAAGTAGAGCTTGCAAGACTTGCTGCCGGATTGGATGTGAAGTGTATGGGAAGCGGAGGAACCAAGGATGACACCTAAGGGAAAACAGTTTGGGAGGGAATATCCTAAATTCTCTTTTAAACATACTAGATCTGCTAAATCTATTAACCATCCAGGTGAAGATGTTGAGAAGTTAGATATACAAGTCAGGGGGAAAGTCCTAGAGAAAATACACAGAGGGGTTTTTAGAGACTACCCAGAGAAGAAGAGAAGTCAGCAGAGGAGACCCCTGACACAGATAAGGCCTCAGAGATAAAAGAAGGCGCCCTTAATATCCCTGAATAATGAGACTCACTCTCATAATCAGTGAGACTCATCCACCCACTAGCCGGCTTCTGCTCATCCTCTAAGCCCTGGCTCAAATCCCTTCCTTCCCTTCAGCCCCAGCTGTCAGTGCTTTTGGACTTGTGCGCGGGTGATTTGTGTCTATTACAGCAAACCTGACTTTGTTAACTGTTCGTTTGTCTGATTCCCCACGGGCTATTTTTTCTTTGCCCTGCTGGCTCCTAATACAGAGCTTTGCCCATAGGGCCAACTATGTGGTTATAGCTAGGTAGGGGCACTATTCATAAGATATCAGTCATGGACATCAACAATTCTGACAAAGGGGCTTTTGTCCCACGGCCGTTGCCACTGCCAACCACAATGTAGATATGGTTAATCTCATAAAATCTAGGAAGGATATCAGAAGAAGTTTCAGAAGGCCTGGGTTTCAGTCTTGGATCTGCTACTGACTAGCAGTGGCATTGGATAAGGTCTTTTTCTTTGAGCTGGAGGGGTTGGCCTAAATTAGAGATTAGAGATATTGCATACAAACATATCGTTCATCCTACAGAATGATTTAAATATAAGTTCTTTTTAAAATTTACTTACCAACATTTAAAAATTGGACATCAGAATCCAGATTTTCAGCTTCATTTGAAAAACGAGACAATCTGGCAACACTAGCCTGAGGTTTCTACACTGCAACAGTCAGCTGGAGCCAATAAGCTTCTCTCCACCCACCCTGCTCCTCTTCAACTATCTGACCTGTGGGCATCTGATACGCGATTCTTGGTGTAGTGATGTGCTTTTCCTGAGGAGCCATTAGCTACATGTAGCTATTTATTTATTTATTTATTTGGTTTTTTACATGTAACTATTTAAATAAAAATCTAGGGGTACCTGGCTCAGTGGGTTAAGCCTCTGCCTTAGGCTCAGGTCATAGTCTCTGGGTCCTGGGATGGAGAGCCCCCCATAGGGCTCTCTGCTCAGCAGGGAGCCTGCTTCCCCCTCTCCCTCTGCCTGCCTCTCTGCCTACTTGTGATCTCTGTCAAATAAATAAATAAAATATTTTAATAAATAAAAATTTAAATGCCAGTTCCTCAGTGACAGTAACCATATTTCAAGTGCCTAGTAGCCGCATGTGGCCAGTAGCTAGCTACCCTGTTGAACAGCACAGTTATAAGATGTTTCCGTCATTGACATACATTCTGTCGGTCAGCGCTGTACTGGAGGAGCTTGAAGGTACTCTGGGTGCCAGTCGTTCCACACATGTAAGGATGGGCAGTCATTGCTCCTCCTCTCAAGGAATTTTGTCTAGTAAGCTCTGTTGCCTCTGCAGATGAGAAAAGTTGCTCATTTGGTAGTTATTTGGCAGTTGGAGGGTACTTAGAAACTGTTTCCAGGGCAGGGACCCCAACTCAAGAAAGGTGAGGTTATTCAGATGGTTGGATCAAGGGTCAGATGCTAGAAAGCTCCAGCTGTATCTAATGTTCTAACCAAAGCTTTTTTGTCAGTTTCCTAATCTATTTCCCTAGGAAATTATCACAAAGGAGGGATTGAAATGTTAATTTAAACTTAAGTGTTTCATGTTCCGGGACTTACCCAGTTCCTATGAAGGGGTGAAATCCTGGGTAGTTATGAATGAATGACTAGGGTTGATTTTTAGCATTGACCTAGTTTTCATCTATTTCTAGCACACATACACCCCCACACAAGTCTGACACCTCCTCCTACTTCTGGTAACTGGTTCTCACTACCTCCAACTGACCCTTCCTTTGTCTTTGTCTCTTAAAAACAGATACTTGCATTTCTTTTGAATTGAGGGTCCAACACTTGGTTTCCGTTTAGAATTTTTCTCTGTGAGGGGAAAAAGAGCCGTATCTCTCTTGGTTACAAGAGCCTGATTGGAGTTCCCCTTGCAAGTATAATCTTGCATGTGCTCCTATGCTGGTATATTTAGAATGAGCATACTTGCCTCCTATGGTCTTGTTTGGGATAATTTAGAAGTCTTTCAGACATCAGTATTTTTGGTTTTTCCCTGTGTTCTGGAGATTTCCCATATTATAGGACCTATCCTAATTTCCGTTCAAGTAAAAGGAAAACACAATCCACCTTCTCCCTGCATCCTATCTCTGACACACCATATTGTCACTTTCTGTGTAGAAAGATGCTGTTTCAGAGAATAGCTGTGGTATGATTAAGTACACCACACAAGCATATCCTGAGATTTGCAAAACAATGTGTGGCTTTACACTTCCCTTTTTGGATTCTAGTAACCAAAAACTGAATCCAGGACAGGAAACAAATTCATTGGGTGTGTCTGTGACTGTCTATTAATGAAGAGCGAGGTATACAGGGCAGAGATGTGTGGAGCACAGAATATCTTGAAGATTATTCGATTTGGGTAAGGATGATACTGTATAGGATATGGGTGTACACCAGAAAGTAGGAAATATAACAGATGTAGGAGAAAAACACACCAAAGGATAAGCAAGGAGTAAGAGATAAAGGAAAAAAAATAGGAAGGGAAGTCTGGGCATGCTTTCGATGTTGGCACCTGCATTATATTTCCAGTAAGAAGTATGTGCTGTGGTCTGAAGATAAGCGGTGCCTCCGACAGGGTTATTTACTCATACTGAAGAACAATAGCCCTTTACTGTACAGGGATTATTAATGATCAGAGGGAAACAGCTTTAGGAAAATCCATTACTATCACAAAGCAATAAATTCGCCAACAGGCCGCATGCTTCTTTGCCCTCCTCTACAGACAAAGCTTAGCATAGATAAAAGAGGCCTCATTGTTTCTTCTTTATTTCCTCCTATTCAGGTAACATTTGCTTTTGTTAGCTCCCAATGCTAAGTGATTTACATGGATTATCTCATGAATAATCAATCCTTACTACCACTCTTTGAAGAGGGTTCTGTTGTTACTCTTTTTCACTTTTTAAGCAACTGAGGCTCAGGAAGACTTGACCAACGTAGTCGGATGAACCAGGTTTGACCATTCCAGAACCCACTTGCTCATTAGTTGCATTGTGTCCTCAGTTCCTTACATATGTGGAAAAACTCTGAATGCCGAAAACCAAGACAGTCATTCTCTACTCTGCTTTCCGGGGCAGGAAAAACTGTTTGCTTTGGCATTATGAGAGCATTTCAGTTCCCTAGAAGTTTTCCAAATGACAGAAGCTTTAAATTACAATTTTGTAGGTTTGGGTGAT
Organism: Ailurus styani; assembly: GCA_002007465.1. NCBI lineage: Eukaryota > Metazoa > Chordata > Mammalia > Carnivora > Ailuridae > Ailurus > Ailurus styani. The sequence goes on along the minus strand of LNAC01000228.1, from coordinate 2,501,508 downwards.
CATTTGGGTGCAATGGATCTATTCCCCGGAAGGATTTTTTTTCCAAGAAAAAAATGTATCAGACACATTTTTCTATATGTTTGGTTCTAAGCTTCATGGAAACAGTAAATCACTTCAGTCCAGTGCACCAACCATTACTGGTTTTTAAAGAATTTAGGAGTAAGAGTAACATTGTAACTGTATCTCATACTGCCTTAGATGGAACTGATAAGGCTCCTCCCCAAACTACAGTCATAGCACCATTCTGGAAAACATCTTTGTGAGGATTACTTAGTATTTTTAAATACTGGTCCAAATACCACCACGTATGAGAATGGGTGTTACTGGTGACTATTCTGTGTGTATAAATTTATTTTTCTAATAAATATATTTTAAGCTCCAACTTTGTACCAGGCCTAACAGTGTGATGAATGAAGCGTAGTCCTAACCTAATTTATCCTTCCCCAAAACACACACAGTGGAGGAAGAAAGGTAAGCCAAACAGAAATTTAGAACTGAATAGGATGAACAGTATGATACAAGTGTGCTGCTGGAGGTACCTGCCCATTTCAGCATGAAGGCACCTTGTGAAAAGTAAGGGAAGTTCAAAGATGAGAATCAGCAGCTAGGCAAAGAAAGAATATTTCAGTTCTGTGAATTTGGACCTTCATTTGACAGAGACAAGGGGTGTCAGATCTAAGGAGATGGGACAGCAGTAGAGGGACAGGCCAGCATGGGTGCCCAGTGAACATGTAAGACAGTGATTTCACGGGCGCCTGGTGGCTCAGTGGGTTAAAGCCTCTGCCTTCAGCTCAGGTCATGATCTCAGGGTTCTGGGATCAAGGCCCGAATCCGGCTCTCTGCTCATCAGGGAGCCTGCTTCCTTCTCTCTCTCTGCCTGCCTCTCTGCCTACCTGTGATCTCTCTCTCTGTGTCAAATAAATAAATAAAATCTTAAAAAAAAAAAAAAA